>JAOVVF010000001.1:30327614-30344006 GCA_028565595.1 Duopalatinus emarginatus | reverse complement strand
TATTTCTGTAAAGCTGCTTTGAGACAATGTTCATTGTTAAAAGCGCTATACAAATAAAATTGAATTGAATTGAATTAAACTGGAAGTTGTTATAGGATGAATACAGGTGACGAACTTTGTATTAATGCCTATGGATTTAAAATAAAAGCTTCTGTAGGTGTAATGTGTAGGGGCCCAATACAATTGTCCGCATGGTGTATGTTAAGCTACATAATGCTGGGTGTAGGTCACTGTACCTTTTAACACAGGTCTGTGTGTGCATGCTGTAGTACGTTCCTTGAGGACACACACAGCCCTCCTCACACTCATCTCCACAAAACTGTGGGAGTGACAGAGAGAGGCAATGTCGTTCACAAGATGACACACACGCACCATATTCCATTGTTGGAGGACATGTCACAGCTGCAAAACATATAGAGGTCTCAGCATGGGACTGGGAGACATTTCATTAACAAAAATGGGTAGTTTCATTTAAAAAGACATTTACATTTACTTACCACATTCAGGAACGTGTGCACGGAACTCGATGATGACATTGTGCTTCCTACAGGCGCGTGTGTAATGGGCAAGAGCAGAACAGAGACACGGTACACCACACCTGCACACATCTGCACGGCACTGCAGCTGGAAGGCCATGGGACTCACATGCTCATGACACACAGCAAATATCTCCTGCATCAATACGTCACACTTCTCCACAGCATAGGATGCTGAATCCAGGCAGTTTGAGTATGCAGACACATATACACATATGCAGCTTAATGATATGATGTTATACTGCAGCGGCAGCTTGGGGAGCTACCACTGTTATGCAGTTATCCAAACAGCCACATGGTTTGTGGTTACTTTATATTGTTATTTTTTTCTTATAGTGAGTGTATGGGTGAGAGAGAGAATGGGTCGTTATCATCAAGGCTTGCAGGAAACGCATGTGAATGGAAAGAAAATTGTAAAAACCTGTAAAATATTAGGCTAAAGAAGAATTCAAAATGTTTTATTGCATGTATGTAGCCTCCAATTTAACTGGCCCTGTAATCAAATTTACAGAAAATTGGATCAAGTTTATCTATATACACATCAGTGGTTGGTCCATAACACAGTAATTGCCAAAAAGGTGCAAATTAAATTAATATGTTTTTATAAGTTTGGGTTGAGTGCTACTTCATATCAGTGAGACATAAGAAACAACTTCACAACTCTTCCCAAAAATCTGTCTATGTGCAGTGGTGGACAGTAACATTGTAAATGTAATTTTTTACTGTACTTAAGTACATTTTTGTATTTCTTCATTTCCATATTGGGTTATTTTTTCTTCAAATCCACTACATTCCAAAGTTTTATTAAGTTTTCTTTTACCCTACAACAGTAAGCAAAATTTGTTGCTCCTTCTGCTTATGTGTGCATAAAACATCAAATTGTCAAAAAAGTAATTTTTTAAAACTTAGCATGTAAGACAGGATGGGGTTAATGCAAACACTGATAATTACACACGGGGTGGTGTCACGGGGGAGCAAAAGAGAAGTGCCCTGCCCTCTTAATATTGCATGTATATATCAACATGTAACAATATACCTACATACATTGCTATGGCAACAGTGGACGGCCTTTTGATTAATGGTGCTGTTTAATCCCTTGACATCCAAAAATTGTTGCATGAAGGATATAGACCAGACAGCAACACACAGAATAAAGCAACCTCAAAGTAAGGTAAGATAAAATTAGTTTATCTGTGGCTGGTTTTCCATTATGGATGTGAGCTTACTTTTTTCCTATTACAGTTAAACTTGTAACTAAGATGCAAATAAAGTTATTTCAACCCCACTTTGTTCTACTTTTAAAAAAGTGTTTTTATACATCAGACTAATTAGTTGCAAAAAACATTATTAAACAAGAGTCTTTTAACAAAAATAATAGTGCAATAATAAATCCGGGGACGTTTACTTCCTATATGAAGGCAAATATTTTTGTAGTTTTACTCAAGAGGAGCTCTAAAGAGAGGACTTCTATTTTACTGAAATAATATTTAACCTTTAGTATCTCTACTTTAACTCAAGTACATGGTTTGGGTACATCTTCCACCACTGTGAATGACAATTTTACAATATGAGAACCTGGAACATGAATTAAAAAAAATATACAAAACGTAAATTTAGAATGAACCTAATTTTAATTTAGGTTTGCAATTTGACTTTGCATAACAAGCTGTCTAAAATAAATTACTTGCAAGTCTAAGCAGAATAAATCTCTGTGTTTACCATTTTAAACAAAAAGCAGGGCTAACCACGTAAATTAAGTAAATTTTTTTAATTATTCAAAGATTATTTCTTTGAAAGTGTGTGTGTGTGTGTGTGTGTGTGTGTGTGTGTGTTTGGTGTTTGTTACCTGCTTGCGGATGAATATCACATGGATCCAGCTGAGGCATACTAGGCCGAGGCATGCAGGCTGATGACAAGCGCCATGCATTTCCAAACAGGTTTGGAGAGCTCTCTATCATACCTGAAGGTGCCCTAAGATTCATGCATGCATTCAATATGCAAATCAAAAACACAGCAAAACAAAATACACATAGCTAGGTGGAAGATGTCTGGTGTTGTAGTTTGCCATCATCAAATTTGTTTAATACAGTGAAATTGCCATAGGATATGATACATGTTACAAGGCTACAGATAAACGTTAGGCTGTTTTCCATACAAATTTGTAATCCACTGATTATTAAAAGATAAACAAAGGGAGTCAATCAATGCAAAGATAAAAAGTTATCTAAGGCCAGCAACTTTGGGATTTACACAGAGACAGTGTATTTTAAAAATAGGGTTAAACACAAGCTACTTACAGAAAGTCATCCTGTATGTTGCCATTGAAGGTACCACATAACCCCACTGTTTCATCCCTCCACAGTTCCCCAAGCTGCAGGTACAGTCGGAACTCTTTCCAGTTGTACTGTAGCCATAAGCCATGCATTGTCTTTACTTGGACAAACATGGATGACAGCTCCTGGATCTGAAATAGCTCTATGTAAGAAAACAAAAAAATACATGCATTTAAATTTAATACAAGTACAGTTGTATATTATTTTATTTACTTATAATTTGAGTCTGTAACAGAAACAACAGTGTGTTACCATCTGAATATGGTAGAGAGATACGGATCTGGCTTGCCAAGTACACCTCCCCACTGTGGCTCAGCGTGACCTCAGTGCGAGGGTCCTCATTCAGGACCAGGTGTACTGACTGAATACAAGCGCCATCCTGATTCTGCAGCACACACACACACACACACACACACACAAACACTATAGAGGCATTGTAAGCACTAGCTGTATTGCTGTAGCTACAGCTAACATTTTAGATCATTCAATAATAACATAGTTGGGAAACTGGGCATTTATTCATGAGAAATCAGAGATTGTGTGGAAATTCAAAATCAGGTGTATGCTGTTTACAAGGAGATGACCCACTCAGAGGCTGAATTACATTATTCATGGGGATACAGACATTATCAAAGGTGCAGTCTGTCCAAAAACAGATCCGTCAGCAAGCACTTTACTGAAATGTTTCTTTTTCTGTCTCTTTTTTTTTTCTTTTCATTGCAAGGTCTTTGAAAGTCATTTGAAACTGTCAGAGATAAGCTCTGTCATCAGCTCTAAGTTTCCTCAGATGGTCACTTTTAGAAATAGAAGCTTTTGAATCTTTGACTTTCTATCAAATGTTAAAAAAACTCATCATTTCAATTCGTTTTATCTCCAAAATCTATAAAAGAAGGAAAAAAAAAATCTTTTTCCTACAGACAGACAGCACAAAAACCCTAACCCTAGTAAACTGATGAGTTCTATTTGCAGCAACAGTCGCTCAAGTACACAGAGTCAGTGGCTGAAGTGAGAAGATGTTAAAATAAAAGATGAGACTTATAAGCCATGGGCCAAGATTGCATTAAATGGATTATTGTGGCTAACTGTAATGTCTTTTTAACACCATGAAACTACAGTCAGTAGGTAGATGAAGATATGGGCTGTAAACTATGTGCTCTATTACAACATACAAAAGCTGACATAAAACAAGTTTTTACAATGTGTCAAAAAGTTCACAAATAAAATATAGAAAATCTAACATAAAATCTGTTTTTGCAAGTGTGTTAAAAGGTTTATATGTGAAATATAGGAAATCTGACATATAAGCTGATTTTACAAGTATGTTATTATGTTGAAATATTCAAATGCATGTCTTAACAGGACATCGACACCTACTGTAATTCTGTCAACAGTGAAAACCATTGGGTGAGAAGTTCACAACAGGTACAAACTGCATAAAAATTCACTGCCCTAAAACACTCTTTTGTGTAAAAAAAAAAAAAGTGAAATAAAGTAATAAAAATAACGGACACCAAAAAAAGCAAATGTAACTATTGTAAATGATGTCCTTCCTTGAGCACACCGTTATTGAAAAAAATAAAACACTTGCTGGAGGAAACATGTAGAAAAGTATCTAAATAAACAGTAAAACGCGTCCAATGTTGACAGGACTTTAAGGAAAAAGCAAGAAAGAAACTACTGCTCTACCTTTTGTGAAAACTCGGGTTTAAATGAATGTATGAAAACGTATGACTTATGAGTCATAGTAGTACCAGTTATTTGACCTAAATGTATAAAATTGTTTAGAATCATGAACTTAATCGTACTTTATAAATTCTATGATAGAATGTGAAAATAAATGTTGAAACACTTACAGGTCCACACGGGGTATTCTGGATTGTCACAATAAACCCGCCTGGGTTTCGGCTTTTGGCTAAAACATACTGACATGTAGCTGAGAAGGTGTAAACACGGCCATCAAAAGATTGAAAATACATGTCTCCTGTAACTGAGCACTCTCCTGCAACATATAACAGCACACATAATAACGTTTATCAGCCACACTATTTTCCACCTTTATGTTAGAACAGCTGGATTAGTGTTAGAGGTAGAGTTCTGACTAAAAATTATTCTTCTACATATTTACCTGTATGTTCTGTACAAGAAAATGACATAATAAAAAACATCATATACTGCATTCCTCATACTACTGGATCTGGACATTAGAAACATGCCTATTTTACTATTTAAAAATTTGTACGGGTTCAAATATTATATTGCCACAGCAATTACACTTTGCTGCTGATAGTGTGTTTATATATTGACAGATATAATATAAAGATAAAATGTAACATACTATAAAATAACAATATTAAATACACAGATAGACCTTTACTCCAGTCAGCATTGCTGGATGACAGCTGATTATTTTACACTGCCAAAGCATGGATTCTGGTATGGGTTAAAATTTAATGAAACAATAGATCAGAGATTATGTTTCCTAGTATTTAGATCTAGATGTGTTAACAGAGAACATGCCACCTTTTTTGAACCCATGACTTTTTGACTTTAAAGTGATCAAAATGTGTGACTGACAAAGTATCATGTTAGATGTTTATTTATTTTATTTTTATAAAATATTACTACTTTTTTAGTCTTGAGTTTGACCTGTAAACATTGCATTAGTCAAAATAAATTAACAAATATGAAGACTAGAGATCTGTCAATGGGACGAAATCAAGTGAGGACATCAGTCAGAAACCAATGATGTGCAATAACCAGAAGGAAAACAACAGGAGTTGATGACAGAAATACTATTAAGAGCTTAATGGTTTTTTGTGACCTGCAAAATTACATTCTGTTTAAAGTTATTAGCTTTCTGATACATAGAAATGCGTGATCTCAACTGGTTAACCTGTTTCTCACCATGTAGCTGATAGCCAGTAAAATGTGACCAAACATGAGACATTTATTTGATGGATAGAGTGACTAAACAACGTCAGTGCGTGGTTTGCTCACCACCCACAAAATAGCAAATAGAACTGATATCATATTCAAAGCCAAAATCCTACACCACCACCATGCTACACCACTGACAATCATGAACATGTAACAACAGTTTCCATTTGTGGAAAGTCATGTATTTAAAATCAAGAGACTAAAAAGTGGGATAGAGTTAAAGACTGAAACAGCACGAACCTGGACAGTTGTGCTCTGTGCAGTTCCATAAACCTCCAACACAGGTGCTAAAAGAGACATTAAAGGTATATATTTAATGTCAATATTTCTATAATGCCATTTATGTACCATTACAATTTGACAATTAAAACAAATACGTCTTAATTTAATTTGATTAAAACACTCATGTTATACTTATAGATGTAAAGTGACATTTCAAGCCTTTTTTGTTTTACTTTTAATCAGTATAGTTTATATTTCAGAAATCCAGTATCTCCAGTTATTAGAATATTTCATTTTGAGTTGAAGTAAATTACTATTTGAACAGTAAAGATACCATGTCCACTTCAGTACACACAGTTGTCCAGCAGACGATCATCAACACTTTTCACAAGAAAAGGTAAGATATAAGCCAAAACATATTAATGGAAAGTTGACTAAAAGGGGAAAACGAGAAACGGTTCAGAAGCAACAGGGATGACTGCAGCCTTAAGACAATTATAAAGAGAAAAGTAAATTCAAGAACTACACAAAGAAATGGACTTAGTCTGGTGCCAGTGCATCAAGAGCCTCTATGCACAGGTGTCTCCAGGAAACAGGCTACAACTGTGAGACAATATCAAAAATGTCTCAGGATTTTTGCTCGGTGTTCTTTTCAGATAGTACTAGGTACTAGTGTCTGGGGACAACTAAAGATGCCAAGATGACTTCAGAGTCCAAAGTGAATTTGCCACAGTCTCTTGTGGTTTGGGTGCCATTTCATCTGCTGGTGTCGGTTCACTATGACGTATCAAAGTCACTGAAGCCATCTACTAGGAGATTTTAGATTTCATGCTTCTATCAGCTGACAACCTTTAGAAGAAGACTGTCAATTTCGTTTTCCAAACATCTTGACCTAAATCCTATAGAGACGTAATTCATATATTGTCAAGAAGAACATAAGAACCACCTGTACCAGCAATAAAAATGAACTGAAGGACACTATTAAAGCAACCTGGGTGTCAAAAACTTTGCAGCACTGCCACAAACTGATTGATTTCATGCCACACTGCATTGATCCAGTGATTCGAGGTAAAGGTCCACCAACCAAGTACTGATTGTATAAATGAACATAATTGTCAGAAGTTGGTATTGTACATCCTTGTATGTTTGATCTTATAAAATATTCCAATAATTAGAGATTTCTGATTTTCATTAGCTACATGCCTTACTGATTAAATGTAAAACAAAAAGAGGTTGAAAAAAGACGTCGCTTTAAATGAATTGAAAGTAAAATATTTGTCAGTTAACCTTTGTGAATTAAATTATGAACAAAAAGTACTAGAAACACTAGAACTACTAGAAATGTTGTGTTTTTTAATGCACATCAGAATGTGAAGTCATTGTAGGTGGTTTTGTGGTTGTGTCTAACCAGTTGTTGCACTCCTCCTGTATTGTGTGTCCTGAGGGATATAACATTCCCCGGTGTTCACAAGGACAGTCTGATGGCTTAACACACATGCCATCCTCATAGATGAGATCTGTCAACACAAGCGCGCGCGCACACACACACACACACACACACACACACACACACACACACACACACACACACACACACACATGTAGTCATAACATATAGTCTTGTGGGTAAGAAAGTACAACCCCATTTCTTCCAATTATATTCAGTATGTATTTAACAGGGCCTAAATATTAACTGTGTTGTTATCACTAAATTATAAATAAAATAAATACAACACCCACAAAAAAAGATTTCAATATGTAGTAATTTTTCCCCCCAAAACGTAAACCAACGGTCCAAGTGCAAAAATAAGTACACCCTATCCATTCAGCTGTTGGTTTGCTGGTGTACTTGGGATCAATGTCCTGCTGCATGGCCCAATTTTAGCCTATTTAAAGATGACCTTAAATGTGTCTTAAGAATATTCTGTTATCACGTCTTGTGGCAAAGGGTTGTGTAAATGAAAAGAGAGACTGGGGTGACGAGTGATAAGGACACTCATCTGCGATCAGTTGTCTAATTGACAATGACAGGGAGAAGAAATAAAGGAGGCACAAACATGGAGAGTGGGAGAATTCTGAGAATTCTGCTTAAAAGTGTAAATTAGATTCCAATAGCTTTTCTCCTGCCACCGTCGCTGACCTCATCCTTCATGCACCACAATGAGAAGGAATAGTGTGTCTGGGTGCTACTTGAGGTACTCAAGCCCTGAAACCAACATCCGCAAGCTACATCACTGTGACTAAGTTGGGGGCCCAGGATGACCCTAAAGCCTTCCTTGAACTCCTTTAGCAAGCCGCAGCAGTTTGGGGCTGGAATCCCAGTCGGTGGCCCATTTACTGTCACTTCTCTCAAGGAAGGCCAGCTCCCTTTGCTTACTCCTCTCCAGCTTGTGGCCCAGAAATGCCCTGCAGTGGTGCCATCCTATTACACTAACATGTTTGAATGAAGTGTTGGCTTTGACAATACTTTCAGAGGAGACTGTAAATGCACATTTTATAGGTAAAACCAAACAAAAAGTATAAATATTTATTCACCATCTGGGCAGTAGCAGCCATCCAAGCACTGCAATTTGCTGTCAATGCAGATATGTTCAATATTGCAGTGCACAGGACAACATGTGATGCACTCTCTGTAAAGGAGCTCTGCAGGACACTCAATCTCTGGACAAGACAAAACCAAACTCTTTTTATATACAATTTTTAACCATAGAAGATTTTTTTTAAATGCATAACATCATAGACAAAACTTTGCTAATGAGTCAGTTGTCTAATATAAAATTTAATACTATACCATTTAATACTATTTTTATTGTCTAAATAATCTTCCAAATATAAATAAACACTCAGCATCATCCACAACATTATACATAATAAATATCATACAATTCCTCATACAACTCCAATAAAACAATTTCTCATACAACTAACCAGCAAGCTTTGTTTGTGTTACATACCACATCGAGGAAAATGTGCTCTCCAGTTGTGTAATGGATGTCCAGCATGAGCACATGCTCTTGTATACTCAGTAAACACTTGACAAACTGTATCGTCACTGGAACCAGACCTACTCATTGGAAATAAATACCATAATAAAATATATAAAACACACACATGTGTTCCATATACATAATGCTAAATGTAGCTAAATAATGCTATGCCTAACCCTAACAACAGCCACAGTCCACAGTCTCAGTAACCAAAAGGAAAACCTTTGGCTCTTTTATTGTTTTAAATAAAAACTTCATTTCACCAAGAGTGTAAACTTCTCCATACATTGTATGTAGAAAGTGTCCTGATATTTCACATAAACCTGTACACATGGCAGATTGTGTGACAGCATGTCAGATTCAACCCAAAATCAAGATATACATCAGCCACCTTTCAGATCAGGGAATATTAGAGCCAAAGTCTTCTTCCCAACGGCCCAGACAGCAAACTGGTTTTTTTTTCGCTTGAAACAGCTAACTAGGTACTATACTGAGATCAGTCCAGCAAGTCAGGATATGGGAATTCAAAGAAAATATACCAAGGAAGGGTCATCTGACAACATGAAGAGTAATATAGAGAAGAATGTCACTGTGGATAAACTAGTGGACTTGTTGACTGTCACTTTGTGACTTTATTGAAGAACTCAATTTATATGCAAAAAGACATGTGGGCAAGTCTCATTGTCTATGGCTAGGAGGGGTTAGGTAGCATGTTTTGGTACATCAGCACAGCTAGCTTTACATTAGGTACTGCTTTACATTAGGTACTGTGTTCTACTTCATAGATGGGACAAACGTGTTGGTCAATATCACTGCACAGTGGTCAAAAAAGTAGTTCACTTTCACTTTGAATTACACAATTTTAATAGTTAGTTAGCAAACTATACTGCTGGCTGACCTGTGAATAATACCGCTAGGCACAACAAAGGTCATCTGTATACAATGAAGTAGTCAACCTTATTAGCTAGCAAAGTTGAATACTTTTTGAAATATAATAGCTTATATTTAGTTAGCTTGGAAGCTAACAGTACACTAAAAGTCTTCAGTACCATTCCGTTTTAAAATAAAGTTCAGGGTGCATCAGTATCCACAGACCTTCTATCCTTCTATCAAAGCTATGCATGACTGGCAAATAAATCTGAGCATTAGCTGATATATAATAAACAATCAAATTAAATAAGCCATTAAAAAAACCTACACTGGTGAAGGATAGGTGAGGGGATTTTGAAAATGTAACATTCTAATACATTGTCAGTGTCAGTGATGTAATATACTTACAGGCAGAGGTCATTACTGCAGCTGGCCATGTATGAATACGGACTGACAAATTCATGGCAGGACTTAAATGGGTCTTTCAGTAAAGATGTACACACCTCCTCCACTTTCTGCATTGAACAGTCCTTCATTACTGGCACATTATCTGTGTACAATACTAATTTACATACATGTGTGTATACATTACCAGCAGATTATGGGGTTCTTGTGCAGAACAAGGAAATAGATAGAGAGATGGCACCATAGGACATGTGATCTGCTTTGGCTCTTCCTCCATCCAACTATTTCCAAATATGGCAGGATTGTCTGTGAATACACCTGGATGACCGAAAGCACAATTATCAATTTTCTTACCAAGCACAACATAAATAGCAAACAAGAATTACTCATATTGTAGCACAATGCAGCACAATACATAAAACCATGCAAATACAGATTAAAAGCTTCTCCTTCTGACCCCTTTCAATGGCCGAATGATAGCTGAGATCACTGACAACATGATATTAAGAGTTAATATAAAATGTTAAAAGCAATTTCATGCCAATGACACGTGAAACTCCAGACAAACCTACTTGTGGAACAGCTAAGTATTAAAATTGTCTAATTACTTTTGGTCCCTTACAATGGGATTACATATGAAATATTTGTAACCTGTTCTGTGTTCAGCTAAAGTGTAAGATGAAAGTCTGAGACCACATTCATTTTTTAATTTCAATTCAAATATACTGTGATAGCTTAATAATATATTTTTGGTGTTCAAATATTTATAGACCAGAATGTCCGTATGTCAGTTAGTCAGTCAGTCAATCTTCTTATCCTACCTATTAATTTATAAATCTTATAAACTCTAGAGGTAAGCCCCCTTGGAGAAATTGCTCATATGACTTAACTACTATCCATACACTAACAAGAGGTACAGATCAGTCAACTTTATATGCAGTATTAGGTGTTAAACAGTCCTCAAATACTGATAACATAGTAGATTGGTACAATAAAATGTGTCATGTTTAATAACCTAGATGACTGATTTTTTAGGACAATGTAAGATGTGACAGCAGAAAAAAAAAATCTCAATCTAATTTTTTATTATAAACAGGTATCTGTAAAATTCGTTAAAAATAAATTCATAAAATCAAGAGAGAACAAGCCATCTATTCATGTCTGCCCTAAATAGTGCAATGTTTAATACATACTGGCTTTTTCGGTGGGCTTATTTTTCATCAATAATCAGGTTTTCTCTGCCTGCATAATACAATTCTTACAAGCACATCAATGAGTTTTCATTTTAGTCAGGTAATGTTTGGAACTACGATGGTGTATTAGGGGCACTGTTTAAAAAAACATCCTTTTTCCAGAATAAAGTCATCAAATTTAGATAAAAGTTAAATGGTATAATATTTTTAGAATAAAGTTATAGTATTTAAGAAATAAAAGTTGAAAATTATGAGAATAAACCTAAAATATTTAGAAAGAGGGTTATTCAAGTGATCTATGAAATACTGCAAGTTGTAAAAACTTTAATAACTAAAGTTGTTAAATAAAAATTGCATGTAACATTACACAGAATGTTTATGTGTATTTGTTTATTTATTTTGTTTTAAAACCTAATCCACATCACAAGGCAATGGTCATATTAATTAAAACATATAAATGACTGTAAATAATAGTGTTTGTGTCATTTTGTTTGTGTCCATTGTTTGCCTCCTAAAACAGGTCTTATGATGTCAATGTCATCAGAAGCAGCTAAACCTTCAAAAATCTATTATTTTAGCACTGTCAGTTTAGCTAAGTTCTTTAAATTATTAGTTAAAAAAAATCCCTGAACTTGAACCGTCAACTTTATATATCAAAGTCAAAGTCATAGACAGCTTTATTGTCAATTCTTCACATGTACTAGATACATAAAGAAATCGAAATGTAATTTCTCTCTATCCCTCTGTGATGATAAGACAATGAAACAATAAAAACATGAGCACAGCAAATAACACTGACACTAACAAACAAATGCTTAGTAATGATACTAAGTAACAAGAACCTGATGGTAACAGATGCTTGCTACATTTTGTACTAATTAAATAAAGTGTGCAGTGGTGAGGATTAAATTAACAATGAGAATATCTAAACACTAAATTAACAATGAACATTAAGTATACAGTATTTACAGTGTATGTCGGGTAGCAGCAAGTTGAAAAATAGTGCAAGGCACATTAATAGTAGCTTCAAAGATTCTATTAGTGTATGTGCACACTGGCATAATAGTGCAAAAACAGTCCTGAGCTTCCACTCATGTTGTGTGTAGTGCAGAAACAGAGTCCTGAGTGTTCTGAGAGTCCTGTGTGTGTGTGTGTGTAGTGCAGAAACAGAGTCCTGTGTGTTCACTGTTTTGTGTGTGTGTGTGTGTGTGTGTGTGTGTAGTCGAGTCCTGAGTTTCCACTGTTGTGTGCAGTGCTGTTCAACTGGTCAGCTGTAGACTAATATCAAGCCTTCCCTTTATCTCCAAGATCCTAAAAAGAATACTGTCCTTGATAAACTAGAAAATATTGTTGGAGTTAAAGGACAGCCGTTTTTTTAGGCTCAGGGGTATTCTTATATTTTAGTAGTCTTGCATGGACTAGTACCAAAAAAGTACTGTGAGTTTTTAAAAAATAACAGTAAAATACCAGCAGTTTCTATTGCACAAATGGAGATTTGACTTCTAGACTACTAGGGTTCAAACACCTACAGAGGTGATGTTTGTTTAGTGGTGTGCATGTGTATTATGTGTATGGCAGCAGCTTTAGCAATACCTGAACTCTTTGACAAAGAGGAACAAAAAGCAACTCATCAAACATGGCTAAACATCTGTCAGATAAGCAAATTTCAGATTCTCGAAGCACAAAAATAGCAGATAGCACTGCATAAACTTAATGTGACAGTTTGTTGATGTCTTTAATGTATAAAAGATAATTCATACAATATTGTATACAGAAAAAACAAACAAAAAAAACTTACCATAACTGGTTTTCAGATCATCCTGAACATCTGCATTGAAGTTGCCACACAGTCCACAGGTGCGACCCACAAATTCTGGACTCATCTTTATGTAGATGGAGCTGCTATGGCCCTGCCATGCCAGCATGAAAGCTTGATGCTGTGATACCAGGATGTAGTCAGAGATCCTCTCCAGCTCTACATCGTGAAGTTTATAGGGCAGCTGCAGACTAGGAGAAAAAAAAATATATTGTTAGTACGTTATGCATCAGTGATTCTAATCCTGGTCATCTTACATACTGCACTTGTGCTTTTACAACATCTGGCGGGTTTGACTTGGGGAGCTTCCCTCCAGACCCTTTGCATATCCAATCAAGCCCTTGTCCTACCTAAAGCCGAATACTGTGCCCCTTCCTGAAGTCAGTATGTGAACAAGGTAGATACTGCTGTCAACATCGCCCTCCGGATAGTAACTGCTTGTTTGAAACCCACCTCTGTGTCCTGCCTGCCAGTCCTTACTGGAATCGCCCTGGCCAGTCTCAGACAGAATGCAGCTATAATCACCCAGGAAAGAAAAGCCTGGAAGTATGACTGGCACATGCTGCACAAAGCCACAATAACATCGGCTCTACCAGGAACACTCAAGTCTCACCATCCCTACAAGAAGGCAGCACAAGTGATGCTATAGTCTGTCCCTGAGGACCCTGTCCCTCAAGGGACACCTGGCTGGCAGCATCCTGGAAACCAATGTGGGAGATGGCTGGGCCATCCCGCATCCAACAATACATCAGGGACTGAGGAGGCGGTGTAAAATGAGGAGACCTGCCACACTAGCTGTGGACCTTGCTGAACCGCCTACCCACTGGGGTCAGCCACTTCAGGTCATCTCTGAAGAAGTGGGGCCTGTCGGACAGTGTGGCATGAGAGCACTGAAACAAACTGGAACAAACTGCCAAGCATATAATCACCAGCTGCCCCATACAGCCCGCCCTCGAAAGCTGGCCTCTTCAAGGACCAGAGATGAGGGCGTGGCTGCATGACCCTGAGTTGGCCATCTGATGGTATATGAAAGAAGAAGAAGAAGATGCTAACTGGTAATACTATTGATAATGCTTACTGCTAGCACTATTGATAAATGTTAATTGCTGATGCTAATTGCTAATGCTTATGATAAATGCTAACATTAGTGCTAATGTAAATTGCTAATGCTTATGCTGACTGCTAAAGTGAATGTTGGTGTTAATCAGTCATGAAAACTGCTTATGCTAATTGCTATAACTGATAGCGGTGATAATACTAATTCCTAATGCTAACTGCTAATGCTATTTTCTAACACTAATGCTAAATAACTGCTAATGCTATTTGCTAACTGCCAACACTGCAGAATTGCAATCACGCTGACATCTTCTTCAGAAAATGCCCCTCTCCTGGTAGGATTCTGCTTATCCTACTACTGATGACAGTCAGTTAAAGACTACTGGGATTATCAGACAACTGTATGTGATCAAACATCAGTGCTACAGAAAAAGAAATGCAGTTGTCTGGAGAGACCACAATATCTTTCCCCCTGAACATATTACAGTGAAAAATATACAGTGTAATATACAACATAACAATATACAGTAGATCAACTTACCTTTGCAATGCAACATGGTTTAAGCTAAGCACTCATTTACATGCTAAATGTTCTTATTATAGTAGATCATTTATATTTATCTGTAACATATTTGCAGAAGCACTAAGACTGAGTGTAAAAGTACTGTCATATATTTGATGAAACCTGTAATATATAGTTACCTTTGACCGTTGAATGTGACACTGAATCCTTGTAACATAATCTCGCCTTTCCATGGTACAAACAGGCTAACTGATCGTCTACAGTAGTATGGATTAGAATTGCATTCTGGATCATTATGAACCTGCAAAAGACAGCAAAGAAAATTATATGGAAAATAGTGCATAAGAGTAAAAGAGCAGATAAATGTTTTTCTACACATAATTCTTTATAGGATTCCACTGTCCAGTCATATGTCAGCAGACCTTTAATTCAGTGTCATTTGATTTTGGCATTTGGCCAACAGAAAGCCAGAAAGTCTAGGATAAAACAATTTAACTATTCTGAATTCCCATTAAAGAATCACATAGAACCAAGCCAAGGCTGCCTTGGTCCTACCTATAATTACTTTATTAATCTGGAAGGAACATAAACGACTCCAATAAGGAGATCACTTTCTCTAAACTGCACCCCAACTCAGCCCCCCTTAAAAAACACACACACAAATGATTACACAGGCACAGATCTACTGTCTGATAAAATCCAGCACAACTACAGTTTAAGCAAACCTACAGATAACTGCTACTGAATCTCAAAACTACCACACAGACATAACAACAGTGAACAACATATTTCTGCAATTGTGTGTTTACCTGTATAAACACACTGGCCTTTGAGTTGTCCTCACAGTCTTTTAGGAGTGTATAGCTGCACTTGCCAGGAAAGTAGTAGTAAAGGCCATCAAATGTCTCGTAATTATATTGTCCCCATGATCGACATGTCATCTCTCTCTCCAAACCTGTATTTGCAACTAAAATAATCTATATTATTTGAATGCTTAGAAGAATTGAACATGCTATACAATACATATATATATATATATATATATATATGTCTGTGTGTGTGTGTGTGTGTGTGTGTGTGTGTGTATATAAAATGCCAGAAAAACTGGTACACCAGTCAAATATTTGGTAGGTCTTCCCCAGAGTATGGACTCCTTAAGCTTCTGAAGGCAATGAACACCATGCTTCCTGCAGACCGGTCCATAATTCTGTTGTATTCTGAGGTGTAGGGTCTCTGTGTTTCGGCGTGAATTGATAATGTTTTTTATTTGATAATTTGATAATGTTGACATCTGGCGAGTTTTCTTATAACCATAATTTGGCATCTCTGGACATGTATCATACTGACATGTTCCGGGTCTAAAGAATGGCAGCTAAACAAATCCTATACCATTATGGAGCCACAACCAGGACCTATGTATGTTGCATAGGTTTGATGGAATTTATAGGCCAAAGACAAATAAATCTTCTAATTGGAAAATTAAGGGAGTATACAATCTTATTATAACCTCGTTA
>JAOVVF010000001.1:30309353-30327514 GCA_028565595.1 Duopalatinus emarginatus | reverse complement strand
GAAATGGTTAACACAATGCATATTAATGAATAAAACTTCTAATAAACATACTGAGGCAACCAGTTTAATCAGTGTAATGCAATGGTTCTTGTTTGGTGGATAATAGGTGACAAGGTAAGATGAGGTGGTCTCCTCATTGGGCATTCCAAAGCTTCCTTTTAACAAACCAGAACAATTGAATGAACCCACTCATACTCCTGACAGTATGAGTTTCATTACAATTAAGTGCTTTAGATGTAAATGAAGTGATATTTAAATGTCCATGCCTTAAATCAAAAGCGCTGGCTCTGTAATCAGAATTATTACATTTTATGTTAATTAGATTACTAAAACAAGCTTTCTGAACATTTCTCCATTTTTGTTGGGCTTATTGAACAGACACACTCTTAATGGACCCTGAATGACTACTGAAAGCAGGCAGATTTGTAAAACTTTAAATGAATGTGGCTAAAGTGTATGTAAATGTATGACTTAGCTTGCTCAACACTCAGTTTAGCGCAACAACTTCTAGTGCCCCAGGTCAGCTTTTGAACAACTCTTCAAAGCAAGAATATTCACCAAGGTGGCCAATATCTTACTGAGATATGGCCCAGAGGAACATTGTTGGGTACCTGCTCATGATGTCCTAAATGTACTCCTATGCCAAGAATTCTCACAATCTATGTTTGACTTTGCATAACACCTGGTGGCCTACAAACATGGCCACAAACTCCACTTCCCAGCACTGCTTCACAGTCACCTGACCTGGGGTGTGTACAACAAATGTTGATTTGAACCACCATAGTCCAAACTTAAATGTTTCCAGCTTTGTTCTAGTTAGACTACAAACCTTGTAATGTTGTGACAGAATATGAGACTCACACTATTAATTAATTATTTAGACAATTCATATCTATTCATTGTAATATAACACCACCAACAATATTATTATATAATATATATTATATTATATATATATTAATATAATTAACAATTAAATGCTGTGGACTAAAATGGACTTAACTCACCACAGTATTACAGTGCTACAGTGCCTTCTGTAATCAACTGTGCACATTTAAATCCTGGGAATTTTCCCCATACTTACTTACCACACACACACACACACACACACACACACACACACACACACACACACACAAACACACACACACACACAAAACAGGTAGTTTCGACCATGCAAGTTGGTTGGTTGAGACGCGGTCCAGCCGTGCTGATAACAGCACAGGTTTCACACACTAACTTGTATCAGTGCGCTGACGCGTTGACTACAGAGCTACAGAGCAGCCTTTATTATAACTGCACAATGAACAGAAATGTGCAGATTCACTTCTACAAATAACCCGATTACACAAATAAGTAAATAAATAAATAAATAATCAATCAAAATAAAATCAAATAATCAAAAATCATTTCAATTCTTAATGATTTTTTTATGTATTATTATTATTTTTGTCTTTTCGTTTCATCTTAACTTATTTGCATTTTTTTAAATTCCAAATTAATATTAGTTAGTAGTGTTAAGGCAGGCTCGGGAATTTTTACCAACAACTCATCACGTGATTTTATTCGCGATGACCCACTCCCTGTCGTGTTCTGTTGCTTAAATATACAGTGTGTGTGTGTGTGTGTGTGTGTGTGTGTGTGTGTGTGTGTGTGTGAGAGAGAGAGTAATAGACTGTAATGCTGCCCACACAAAACACAGAACTGCACATTTGTGAATAAAATAATTTCATGTACACTTTTAAAGTAATAATTTGTGGGTAAACTTTGAACATGGTAACACAGGTATCCATGCCATTTTTATAAAGATGCTGGGAGATGTTTTGCCATTAACACTACCAATGTGCATGTTATAAAATTAGTGCTGTCGTAAGTTTAGTAATTAATGTGTAAGATTCCTGGGGGGACAAAATGCAATAAATGCAGCTGTGTTCTGCCTTTAGTGACAGCGGACCTGTGATCATACTACACAAAACTGAACATCGTAGGTAAAGATGGATAAGGATTCAATGATTTAAAATTATTTAAGGTTTTAATTAACCTGAAAAGGTTGGCTGATCTTTAGAAGAAACAAAAGTAATCTGCTCAGATTGAGAAGCTGCTGTTATCTGCTCTGTTTGCAGGCTACATCACACCTGATATCTGATTTCAGTCATTTCATGTAGTCGAGACTGAAACTACAAAAGGATGGATTCTGACACCGTGTTATGAAGAAGGCCAGTGTCCTCCTCCTCCAGAGAGAGAGAGAGAGAGAGAGAGAGAGAGAGAATGAATATAACGGTCGCTGAGAACAGCTCCGCCTTTACTGACCTCGGCGACACCTGAAACCGGACTGTTGTGCCCTCGCAATGACGCCCTTTATCCTCCCCAAAAACAATTACAAAAGTTTAGAGCTGTTTGTTTCTTATACAAAAGTCAAAGATTTCGTGTTTAACAGGCTCTAGTTGTTGCCAATATTTTCTTTACTACAAACTTCACTGGGCCACTGGGCCTCTACTCCTGGGCGGAACGAGGTGTTGGTTTTGTCCTTAAAGGACATGTAGGACACATTGTCTGTCTCAGAGGACTCCAGCTATACCAGTTATACATCCTCTGAAGGAGTGTAATGACGATATTCAGCTTTTTAATTTAAACCG
The DNA here is from genome assembly GCA_028565595.1 of Duopalatinus emarginatus. Lineage (NCBI taxonomy): Eukaryota > Metazoa > Chordata > Actinopteri > Siluriformes > Pimelodidae > Duopalatinus > Duopalatinus emarginatus. Next base: position 30,324,878 of record JAOVVF010000001.1, on the reverse strand, counting down.
GGCACGGTATATCGTATTAGCTTTTATAATGAGGTCAATTTTACTTAAATATATACAACAAAAACAGTGTGTGAGAAAGTATATTTCCCGTCCATTAAAATGATGCATTTAACCAGGTGTGTAGACTGGAATGCTTCACCGCCTCTGCATAGCTCTCCTACCTGCTCGGCTTGGGAACCGGTCTCCCATTTCGCCTGTATTATCCCACTGCTCCTGCTGCTCACACACACACACACACACACACACACACACAGAGAGAGAGAGAGAGAGAGAGAGAGAGAGAGAGAGAACAAGGCAGGGTTTGTTCCTTTGGTAATCAGCACTTCGGCTTTATAAATATATAGCTTAGCCCACTCTATGCATTAAAGAATACAAATAAATAAATAAATAAATAATAATAAATGATCGTCTGACGGCATTAGAAGACACCGACTCATCTATTACACACATCACATTAAACAATATAACAGCGATGATTAAACTTACTTTTTAAGATGTTGATGGGAAGATAAATTCACTCCTTTAACGGCCCACAAAATACACACTGTAAAGAGATGTTAATGAAATGAATATATATATTTTCGCATATTAATATATAATTAGTATAATATACGTTTTCATGTCACATGGCATCATTAAGTGCTGTATTTGTGTAGACAGACTCAGTGTGCTACATTTAACACTCAGACTAAAGAAAGTTTGAAATACATTAAACTGCTATATAGATGAATTCTTACCTTGATGTAGTAGACAAACAGAGAACAATAAAAAGTGAAACAATCCTTTCTGGATTACGTTTGAATTAGGATCCATTCGTGACTCATATATACCACATTAAGTGGAGTTCAATTCTCGCCTTGAGATTTCTAACAGACTCCACAGAGCTCCCGACACATCTTGTCTGAGGTAGTGGAGCTCTGCTCACACCTGCCCCTGTTCCCCCTGTTTCCGGTCGCTTCCCATCTGCTCACCTGGAGGCTCCAGCCTCACGCTCATTAACATAATGTATTCAGTCCGACATAGATTATAATCTCCACAAGCATTACACGAACTATGTAGGTCAGCGGACCGGGGCTAAACTAAACCTAGAGATAAGTCATCACTAGATGAAGATACATCACAAACTGCGCAGCTGTAACATCTGATGATTTGTGACTTTTCTTAAATTTAAAAGGCAACGCACAAAAGACACAAATTAAAATAACAATAAAAACAGTTGTCAAACTATCACAAAACATACATAAACAATTATTATTCATTTTATTATATACTCTAACACACGTATACACACATTAATCACTGAAATTGTATTATTTTATTTTTACGTTTTATTTTCGTTTTTACTAAAGAAAACAGTAATAATGTAAAGAAAGTCAGGATTCACTGTGATTAATCTTTGCTTTTTTGTTAAAAAGGTTAGGATGATACAGTTTATTAGTGAATTAGATGATCAGTTTTACTGAGTGTCTTGGAGAATCTGCAAAAGTTGAGTTTTTTCTTGAGGGTTTTTTTTATTAATCTGATTTAATAGGTTGCTTTCTTTACTGACATACAAACAATTTTCGGAAATGTAAAATATTTTTGAATTTATAAGAAAAATTATATAACTAAATTTGTACAAAAGACAATAGGGTAACTATACACACACACACACACACACACACACACACAGACACACACACACACACACACATATATATATGTATATGTATATATATATATATATATATATATATATGAAATGTGTGTATGTGTTAGCAGAATATGATATGTAATTATAAAATTACTTTTCCAATCTCCGCTTGTGAATACTTTCCCAAAATTAATATTATTATAATTTTATAATAATGCACACAAACCACTTTATGCTTATTGTGTTACTTTAGTACGTCTTATATCTGTCATTAATATGTTAATTCTTTTTTTTAGTAATTAGGTCAGAATATAAATGCTGCCAAGTTAAACTGTCATATTTTACCTGGTGCCCCACTACACATAAATTCATCCAAATTTGTGACTCATGGGGCATTTCTCTCTGCTACAATCTGACTACATTACCCCACATTTTTTAAATCATTGCCAATTTGACTCCGGGAGCTGCTATATATTTTGTGAATGTGCATTTACTTAAATTAAATGCTTTTTGAATTTAGCTGGCATAAGATTGTTTCTACTACTCTTAATAAACCTGTTTAGGATAATGCTGGTACACTGCACATTTCAATATCACAATGTATTGTAAGGTATTGCAGTTGTTCACTGTGTTCACTTAATGCATAGCTTATACTTAACCTTAATAGAGAGGCATAGCTAGCTATGCATAGCTTAACTGACAAGTTAAAAAGGATATATTTATAACACTGATAACTCTGCTAATAAAACAGAAAAGTTCAGATCTAGATGAAATAAAGAGACTTTTTTTGCTTATGAGTCTTTATACAAGTGCTCGTGTTTCCTGTGGCACAAAAAGGTTGATGATACATAGGATGAAGAGATTTGAACACTACTGCTGAACTTTACTAGGAACCACTAACTAATGTGTGAGTGCTCTTTGTAACTGTGTACGTAAATTTGGATCTCAGTGCTCAGATTACACCTAGGAAATAGAGAAAGAGGGGCACAGGGCTATAGAGGCAAAAGATGAAATAAAATCCCACAGATATGGGGCAGGGTGAGGGGTCACCTTTGTCTCTGTATCATCTGTCTATGAGCTGAATTAGACATGTGCAACCATGTGCATGCTTACATAGAAGTCTGCCTTTAAAATCTGTTGACTGAATAAAAATAAAATCTGTTTACTGAAAATGGAAAATTGATCATTAAATGTTTTCTTTTTTTCATTTCTCACTTATCCAAAAGATATGGCCATGTTATGTCCAGTGCACACAGTGAATCCCAAAACCCTTTTTTGTTTTTGGGTCAGAGGATGCTTTTTTCTCCAACTTCTCTTTTATGTAAATTCTGATTGATCCATACACTATATAACTTTTACACTTATACACTTTTTTACTGACCCTTATGTTACCTGCAACTATGAAGTTATTAAGACATTATTTGTGCATTAAATTTCAGGCATGAAACATAATGAAGAAATGCCCTGTGATACACTTTTCAAGGTTCAGTGAAGATATTGTAAACAATTGACTCCAAGAGGTCCAAATAATTGCCACACTTTTATTAACATTAAACAGTTTAGATCTATTATGTCCAGATGGTTGTTTCACAAAGTCTAAAATAAAATGTAAAATGTAATAATGCAAAAAAAAGTGAAGAGGCCCCTTGTCCCAAAAATACTGACTAAGACAAAATGCCTTGCTATGAGGACTGATCAGGCTTAATGTGATAGCAATTTTATTTTTCAGTGTTTTCAGGTGAGTTGAGCTGGCAGAAAAGACCCGTTTGACATGGACCGGTCTTTTAGGAAGACAACCAGTGTGAAAAGGACCTCACCTGCCTCACAGATGTTATTTTTCATACGGTGTCATGTCTAAGGCAGTTTCTGTGTCATGTCTAAGGCCGTTTCTTAAACAATTCTTTACAGTCACAATAGTCCTCAGTCTTTGGTGGAAAATGTTACATTGTCATCAGCCTTTTAATAGTCCCTGTCAGTATTCAAAGGTATTTGATAGTTTAAACATATAAGTTAATTTCAAGAGCCCATCCTTGTCTATGACCAGTACAAAAAGTCCAGTATCACTTTCCTCAGACCAGCGTTTTCCAGAAATGGAAGTTTGTGGTCTCTGACAATATAAAATAAAAACAACATTCTTATCGTAGCTGAAAGAAGGCTATACTAATGATATTATCTACATGAGCTTTAAATAAAAGACTAAAGTTAATCACAACAAGGTCTTTTACTGCTGCACATGATGACTGATGGTAATTGAAAGACCTCCAGAGTTACTATATAATAAAGAAGCTTACTTCTAGATTAAATGGTCCTAGTACAATTACTTCTGCCTGATCAGAATTTAATCAAAGGAATTTACTCAGCATCGAACGTCTAATGTCTTTTACACATTTCACGACTCTACTAATTTAGTGTATCTGATTTGCTTTGCTAAACCTTGTATAATCAGCATAACAGTGGAAGCTGATACTGTGTTTAGAAATAATTTTACCCAGAGGTAGTGTACTCAAAGAGCTATGGTAAAGCCCTAAACAGAACCACCTGGGGCAAAGTGTTGGGATTTACATTATCAAGCATATAATAGAATGTTGACTCTAAACATTTGGCCACCTGATAATCTTCTGTTAAGTTGAATATTGATCCAAAGTTGCTGAATCTAGAATGCATAACTTATGTTCTTGGATGGTCTTCAGGATTTTTAAAATTAATATCAAAGTGATCACAGAAATTAAGTATTTCTCTGGGGGTGTTTAAATAACAATTAGTGTTACTGACTGACTAGACGTATTTTTTGTGGCTAGGTATTTTAGTATTAAGAAACTCGAATGTGTTGAATTTATGTTGAGGCTTATGTGTGACACTTAGATTGTTAATATAAGTAAGTGCAATGCCTCGTCCTCTGCCTAGTAAATGAGGTTGAGGTATGTAACTGTACACAGGTGGACTAGATCATTTTCACTTGAAGCGCATTTGTGAGATCAGACACTGATGTTGGATGAAAAGACCTGGCTTGCAGTCTTTACTCTAATTCATTCCAAAGGTGTTCTATCAGGGTGAGGTCAGGACTCAGTCAAGTTACAGGCCAGTCAAGTTTTTCCACACCAAACTCGCTCATCCATGTCTATATGGACCTTGCTGGTACAGTCGTGTTGGAACAGGAAGGGGCCACCCCCAAACTGGCACCCTGTCTTGGGGGTATTCCTGCCTTGCACCCAGTGATTCTGAGTGGGCTCCAGACAAGCTATGACCCTGATGAATGAAGTGGATAAGAAAATACTGACTGAAAGGGAGGTGTGATGTATGTGTATTGTGAGATGAGCAGAAGAGAAGTGGTGTAGTATAAGGGGGGTTGGAGATGGATGCCCTGTTGAACACACTGAAGAACCTGTTGAAGAATGAATTTACAAAGAACAATAAACAATATCATTAGCTCTTTCTAGGCTGCCCTCACAAGTGTTGGTTTTGCTTTGAAGCCGGTGATCTGCTTCACTCCAGTCCACACATCTTTCCATTGTTCTGCTGAAGTCCCTCCAGCTTTCTTCTGTAGACTGCTTTGTTCTCTATCAATGTCACTTTCAACTCCTTCTGCACCATCGTCTTCCTGCTTGTCCTTTTGCCTGAAAGCCTTTTCTTTAGTAGCTTCTTCAGGTCTTTTGTCCAGCATTTTTTATTAGGAAAAAAAGCATACCTAAAAGGAATTATAGTGTCCATGCAGAAATTAAATTAAATTAAACATCATCATGTTTTTCACTCTAGTATGGTGGAGTGAGACACAGGAGTAGGCACTCTTTCTGATTTCAAAAAGTATTAAACGAGTTTTTAGCTATGCTACCCTGGGAATCTCACCCAAAGAATGTCTGCTAATTTAAGCAGAAAGTTAATTACAGTCCCCACTCGGGTCTCTCAATTAAATGAAAGAATAACAACGGAAATGTAAGTTTCTCAACAATAAATATGAAAATTCTACTTCACTAAAGTCTTAAGGAATTTCTTCTTCTTTCCTCTGACATGCAGTTCCAGGTGCTGAAAAGAATTAAGCAGATAGGCTTAAGACTGCTCTAAAAACACAAGCTAAAGAAAAAACTAATAATTACAAAAGAGAAAATACACTTAACACAAAATTGAAATCAAATAACCAAAATGAAATAAAAGAAAGAGTAAAAAATGAAAACAAGGGAACACAATTTCTGCTTTGACAAGTACATAGTAAATACAAGCCACTTAAATACTGTATGCAGCGGCATAGCAGCACTTTCAGCAGCTAGCTGGTTAACAGCAGACAGTAACTGAACGGCCGAGCAGCAAACAGCAGACAGCCAACAGCAGACAGTACAAAGCAGGTAGTAAACAGCACGTAAAAAGCAGCAAGATGTGAGTAGTGAAGTGAAGGTAGGCTAACCCGCCACAATTAGGCAATACAGCCACCCTAGATGCAGCAAAGCAGCAGCCGATAGTCTGTTTAACAGATGGCTAACTCCTAAACCTGCCACTAACAGCGCTTCAGGCCCACCATTTAACTAGCTCACTGATGCTGAGCTCTCTCTCTCATACACAAACACAGAATAAAACGTAGCCAAACAAACAAAAGCTGGCCACACACCAATGCTGTCAAGAGGAACAAGATGGCAACACCCCACAAGACCTGCTATTCTGTAGATGCTCTGACCAAGTTGATAAAAATATTCAAAATGGCTACACTGATCTACAGTGCAAAACATACTAGTTTCATGATAACAGTTTTGCGCTACTCTTTTCTTTGAGCCTGTTTTCAAATCACATGACCATACAATTTTTTACTACATTATTTGGCTTTTTTCTGCTCAATGGAAAAAGCAATATTTTATGGTCGGTTGGGGATTAAATGCACCTTGTTAACACTTTTTTAAAAATAATATATGTTCACTCTGGTGTTTAGCTTGTTAGTTATTATACAGATTCACCAGAATATTGTTGGAATGCGTTTTATAGTGTCATTATTGCTAGGAATACTGCTATCACTAAACCATGAAGCTTCCACTTCCACACTTGGAGCAGTGATGATCTGTTCTGCAGTCACAGGACCTGGTTCTTAGTTCCCAGAGTTTTGTTTTTCCCACCTATGTTGTGTTCTGTTGATGGTTTGATTATGTTCACCTGTTTTGAGTTGCCCTTTGCTTGTTTTTCGTCTACTGTAATCTTTTGGATTTTCTGTTTTTCTGACTTTTGTCTGTTTTGTGACAATTACTTTGTTTTGCCTGAGAACTGCTGTTAGCTGCACGCCTGGGCCTGTGACACATTCGAACACATCTACCCCTGCATCTCACACCAGCATCTTAAAAGGCCTCAGCTTTTAACCAGAAAGGATGTATGTGCTTATCACAGGAGAATTCAGCTGACTCCACATGCAGACTGTCTCCTGTCTCTCAAGTTATCTTTGGGGCATCCTCAAGCGGAAGGTGGAGGAGTGCAAAGTCTTGAATATCCACCAGCTCTGTGATGTTGTCATGGAGGAGTGGAAAAGCATTCCAGTGGCAACCTGTGGAGTTCTGGTAAACTCCATGCCCAGGAGAGTTAAGGCAGTTCTGGAAAATAATGGTGTCCACACAGAATATTGATACTTCAGGAACTTTCACTAAGGGGTGTATTCACTTTTGTTGCTACACTGTTATATAAGCTGCACACAGACTACTTTTCATTGTGTCAAAGTGTCATTTTGTCAATGTTGTCCCATGTAAAGATATACTTAATTATCTACAGAAATGTGAGGGGTGTACTTACTTTTGTGATACACTGTATGTTGCTATTCTGAGCTCACAATGTTTCTGTTCAGCATTGATAGTCACCTTTTATTGTCTTTGGCACTGCAAACGCTTGTTCCACAGTAATCCCTGAAGTCATGGTAAAGGTCACAGACTGTATAGAAGAACATGACTTTCATTATAAATGAGAAAACGTGATTATCACACAATGACCGCTCAGTCAACTGCACATGAAGTTTGTCAGTTCACCCATATGTCAGTTATTGTCTTACATCACCATCTTAACCATCTTTCAAATTGAATTCTACAGGGTGCGTGATCAATGATCTCTTTATTTTTAATAGCTAATTACATTATTTTAACCATATATTTTAATGATCAACCCCAAATTTTATTTGCTGTGGGGTGTTTTAACACCATTTTGACTAACTACTTTGCTGGAACACAACTGGGAAAACAAATACTGAATGTGATGTAATTTAAAATTAAAATGTTTGTTCTGCCTTGTTCACCTACATGGGATGGGTGTGGATAAAAGTTCAGGATAAAACTTCAGGATAGTGTAAGTGAGCCAAAAACAAAGGGTATTTTTTCTAGTATTGTAATGCCCCACTGTGAAGTTGGTGATCCCAGGTGCCATTGTAACAAGATAAACATGATGTTTTTCTTTCACCTGGTTTTGTGGCTGATTGGTGTTTCGGTTTAAAAAATACACACACACTGCACTCCTGATGACTGCTTTGAGCTCAGCCCTCTCATTGCCCAAAGGCCTATTTCAATGATGATGGAGAGAATGAAGGGCTTATAGCATTTCCTCTATTGCCTTTGTTTTTGATCCAGCCCTAACTACTTAGTACAGTCGCAGCAGTTCTTCAGGAATATTGAATCAGGAGTATGGTACAGATGTACAATAACGCCAACAGCTGATTACATGTTTACATGAAACAACCTGCTGTCTCACTGTGGTGCCAGGTGAAGTGCATAATAAACAAAAACACGATTTAAAACAAAAACTAACTAATTAAAAAAAACAGATGAGCTAAAGACACTATAATGAATATTGGTTAAAAATCTTTAGCAGGAGCTGCTGTAATCGGCTCTCACTATCTTAAATCCATCATTATTATCTAGCATTATGTATATAGCAGTGCCATAAACATGATTTACATCGACAGTGAATAATTCTGCACCATAGTCACAGACGATTCAAATTCAACAAGTAGCTGGACATATTCAAATATTAAACTGCATGGTTGTATCATTTAATATACAGTTTGAGTTGTGATACAACTTTGTGTTAATTGTTGTTCATTAATTTGGCAATACTGTAATTGAAAATAATACAAAGACAACATATCAGATTAGAAAAAAATGCACATTTTAAATTTGATGCCAGCATGTTTCAAAAAATTTGACAAAAAAAGACTGTTAATGAAAACTACCCGAAATATTGATCAGTCAAAGTCTTTATATCAAAGAAAAGTAAGTAACCATTTTACTTTCAGAACTACAGCAGTTGGTCTCCTTAGCTCCCATATCCCTATAGCAGCCATCAAATTCAAAATGGGCATATATTTTTCAAATTTCTTAGTTAATAGTTATGTTGTATTTGTACTATTTTCATTAAATATAGAGTTTAAATGATTTGCACATTATTGATTTCTGTTTTTATTTTTGAAATATAGAAATATTTTCCCCAGTGGTTAGTGAAAAATATCAATTCATAGCAGATACCAGATTCTGTATAATTTATTCATGTTTATCATTTACAAAAATGCATTCTTTATCTTATATTATATTATATTATCTTATATTATATTATATTATATTATATTATACAATACATTATATTATATTGTATATATATATACAATACATCAGCAATTGCATGGTAGATGAATTAACATTTTTAACATCAACAGTAATGAACACGCATTTGAAGTGCAAAGGTAATTTGCACATATACTTAACTACAGTCAGGGATTATCTGTTGTAGGTTACGTTCTTCTTTGTGTCTGACATAAACAGCAGGCCAAATGATGCAGCACTGACAGCAAACTGAATGTATCCAAATGATGCCACACCAAAGGTCTCATAAAGAAAACCTCCAATAGTTGGTCCAATTGTTCGCACCAGAGGTAGGACAGATGCACACAAACCTAGCATGGCCCCTGTAAATATGAATCAGATGTACAGTAAACACCCAACCAAATTGTGTTATTATAATGTAGCAAAATCTGGGCATGTGCAAGTGACTTTCAATGATCAGAAAATGTTTCTACATGACATGTGTTCCTGTTACCTGTATCAGATGCTGGGACACTTTTTGTTAGCATGCTGTCTGTGATGACATTGAAGATGGTAAGTGACAGCATCATTGGAATAACAACAAAGCAAAACTGTAACACAGTAGTGGTTAGGGCCTGAAAAAAATAGATAATAAAAAGCATAAGGTACAATAATAATGAGGTACAGTAATACAGCAGAAAAAGAGATAAAACCAAGGTTAGCTAGTGGGATCAAGCTGTTGTTCAGTCTAAACCGGTTAAGCCTTTATTTTTCTGCAGCATCAGATTATGTAGGTTATTAAATCCTTTTTACACCAGATCTCAGTGGTGTAGACACTGCTGTCCAGTTCCTAATAAGGTCAATCATTTAGTTTATATCCAGAAAGCATCAGTGCTTTCATCTCCATGTTTTTAGTTCACTGAGGTGCCAGAAAAACTGGTACAGATGAGCCTATGCAAAATACATAATGCTCCATAATGGTACGGGGTTTGTTTAGCTAGCATTCCATGGGGCCCTTGGTTCATCTACAAATGTCTCTGACAGGTGAACACTATGTGAGCCTCCTTTCTGATGACTTACACCTGTTTGTGTCTTTCATTCATTCTGATAGGTTTGGCCTTTTCCAGCAGTACAATACCCCACCACACACATCTCAAGACACCAAATCTATGTGTGGGAATTTGCCATTCCAACCTAAATAATCAGATATCAACATTATCAAACACATCTTGGATGCCATGCAACACTGGTGGTATACCATGCAATACTTGGTAGGCCCCCCTAAGAGCATGGGCTCCACAAACTTGCAGAAATATTCCGTAGGCAATGAACATCATACACCCTGAAGAACTGTCCACAATTTTGTTGTATTCCGAGGTGTATGTTCTGTGTTTAATAACATTGAGATCTGGTAACTTAGGTGGAAATGGCAGAACCCCAAACTCAGATAAGTGTTTCTCTAAACATAATTTGGTGTCTCTAGAAGTGTGCGGTGGTGCATTGTCCAGTTGAAAACGGTCAAATCATTCCAAATGAAATTAGCGACATAGCGTTTACTTGTCATACATTTGTAGACATACCAGGGGATGCTAGCTAAACAAACCCCATACAATTATAGAGCCACCACCAGCCTATGCAGTAGGCACTCCAGTGTAAATATTTAGCAACATTTCTGTGCATGCACTTTTAGACTGCAATCAATTTGTAACATGTTCCAAACTGAGGTTGTCTCCAAGCTGATTTCCCTCATATTCTTTACAACATATCTGATAAGCTATTTTAAATGTAGTTTTAAATTTACCAGAACACCATTTTGAGCATCTGGTCTTTTGTGTTATTCTGATGTATTTTTATTTCAGAGTGCTGTTTTACCAAGTCAAATTTCTGTGTACATGGTACATTTGGTGAAAAAAATGGTTTTAATTCTGTACTACCTTCAGGTTTTACCTTCGTCTCTGACAATGTTTGCTACGTGGTTTGGGATTATTTAGGTGGGCATGGATTTTTAAATATTTATTTTTGTGTCTATCTAATCGGTTCATTGATCTCATTTAGCTAAAAATATCTAGTAATTCTGGCGTTAACCAAATAATCTGTCTGCACTCGGTCATAACCTTGGGAGATGTGGTGTGTACCTGTGCAAGCCCCACCAAGCTGTTCAGGCCTACTGAAAACAGTAGTAATGTGTTTTCTGAATATCTTGTGGTGAGACGGCCAATAACAGCAGCCTGAATAACCTACAACGCAAAGTAGCATGTACACACATACAAACACAGTTTACTTAAAATAAGCAATGTACTCTACAAAAAAAAGTCTATTTAGAACATGTGGAAACAACTTGAATAAATGGATGTGCATATGTACCATTTGTACCACACCAAAATATGCCATGAGGTACCCATTCTGCTCTGCCTCCAGCTGGAATAGGTTCATGACAACAATGGAAAACATGACCTGAAAAACACCTAAAAACCCCGAAAAAATTATTATTAAGCACTGTATTGGAACACCAGGTAATATTCCCATAAACTGTCAAAATGGGAAAAAGTAATTTCAGTGATTTTTACTGTAGCGTGATTGTTGGTGCCAAACAGGTTGGGTACCTGTTAATCTCCTGGGATTTTCACACACAGTCTCTAAAAACATCAGTTTGAACTGACAGAAATGCTCCAGTAACTTCATTACAACAGCAGATTATCATGTTGGAACCAGAAACATAAACTGGTCTAATGAATTCTTACCTAGTACGGTTTTCCCAATAAAGTGTAAATAATACAAAATATTTTTTTTACCAGAGTTTAAACCAATTTATGGTCTTCTAATTAAAAAAAAACGTTTATCACATTATTTATTACAAACACAGAAATTTATTCCAAAATAATACCTGGACTTGTTTAAGGTTTGCTTGATTAAGTACAGGTCTGAGGAATGTGTGGGACAGATGTACAGTATTTGAGTACAAATCTGCTCTTGTTTAATTACAACTAAGCCCTAGAAAAAATAAAATGTATATTTTATGCCTCCTTTTAAACTTCTGCTCTACTTTGCAATTAATTCTAGTACTCTTCTAATACTTGCAGTCCTGCTTAATTTTACACTGAAAAAGGAAAGGAAAACTACCTCGATCTGATTCTAAGTGAGGGTGATAGATCCTGTTAGAATGATTTTGAGTTTCAGTGTTTCATATTACTTATTCACTTTACTGAGACACTGTAAATAAAAAGTATTCATTTGTCAAGTTTTTGCTAGCCCAAACCCAACAAGGTTATTCTTTCTCAGAACAACCAACTCTGTATTCACAACTTCATTATTCAGACACAGAACCTCACTAAATCCATTTCCATTTTTTTCAATTTTACTTTATAAGTTCATGAATATTAATAATTAAGTGAGTAAATTAAACATGATTTAAGATACGCAACACATCAAAATGTCACTCACCAGATGGCAGTCCTGAGATTATTTTCACAGTAAAAATCTTTGCAACACCTGGATATTTTATCAGCCTGGCAATCTCGCCCAAATTAAACACAGAGCCAGCTGTATGTGAGAAAGAACAAAAATCATACATATATGCACATACCTAATTCATACATAAATAAACTTCATGTGTGTGTACAAATGTTTCCCAAACATACTGTAATACTGTGCATATGTATCAAGTGGCAAATGACTAGTCATGAAAAATATTTACTATTATATTTTAACTATTTTATTTTATGCACATTTAGTATTAATATTTATTTTCCTTCTGGAACACATAGTTTTTAAGACAGGCACATGGAAAGTGCTCAGTACCTACACAAAGTGAAAAAAAAAAATAGTGTGCTATGGTGTTTCATTATGCAAGCCAGTGCAGGCCACAAAGTGTAATTCACAAAGTACAAATGCATTTTTATATTAAATAAATTGTATCATACTGTTGTTTTTGTTTGTTGTGGCTTTTGTGTGTTTAGGAATGAATTTCAGCACCAGCAGTAGATTGATAAAACTTCCTCCAGATGCCACATATGCCACAATCTTTTCTCTGCAAAACACACATAAAAAACACTACTATCCATAATTGGGATCCATATTTTAGCCTACAAATTGTTTACTGTTACAGTGATTTATTGCAAAATTCAATCCACCAACATTTCCACAAACAAAATGACCAGTGGTAAATTTCTAAAATTAAATAAAGCATAGATATTTTACATCTCGCTTAGGTCCTCCAGCACTTTATTACTTTTAGTACTTTTTCATTTTGATTATTATGTTTTTCTATATTCAGTGATTTTATTGTACTTTTCTCTTAGAGTATTACTTGTTAACCTTATGTGTGCTCATTGCACGTCATACATGTGTCCTCTAACGAAGTCAAATTCCTCGTATGTGTAACATACTTAGTGGAATAAAGGGATTCTGATTCTGATAAATTAAAGAAAGCAAACCAAAGTTTGAACTGTGTAAACGGTTTTGTGTCTCCCACAGATTGATTCACATTTTTAAACTCAAGTACTATGCCTTTCTGATGGCTTTATCACACACTTAACACGCAGGTGTGTTATGTAAAGGAAATGTCCCAACCAGTACAGAGACAGTTATATAGAACTTAAGGTTCTGCACCAAAGGCCTTTTCACCTAACATGTGAACATCACAGGCAAGAGATGATGATGATGATGATGATGATGATAAGAAAGATTAGACCAAAGGCTAAGGTCTTTAATGAAACTGTGGACATGTATTGCTCTGATACTACAGCTCTATATCTCTTTATATCTTATATCACCATTTGAGGATCCAACTTGTTGTTAAAAGAGGCTCATCTGAACAAATCTCACCCCAATCATCTTGTTCTCTTCTTTATTTCTTACCTCCTGGTGAGTCGCAGTTTATTTCAGTTTTTACCTCTCTCTGATACCCTTTAAGAATTTGTTAGAGTTTCATCAAGTGTCAAAGCTCACCTGGATGACAGTGTTTTTGAATTGTAGGAGAGTTAATAGGGAGAAATGCCTTTAGATGCCACCTCAACCTTCATCACACCTTCCAACAGCAACTTCTGCTGGAAAGGAGTAAAAATATCCAACCTAGTTTAGACCAATATAAACTTCCAAGCAAATACATACGTACTAATGTTTCTACTGCTTTTTGTCTTTGTACATATAATATTTTTTTAGCTCTTGGTGTCAGTAGTGATCAGAATCTTTATAAAATTATTTTAATTTTATGGGAAGTGCAACAGTATACAGCTTTACAGTGCTTTATTTGCATATTTTTTATATAGTTTATGTTCTAGCAGCCATTATCAATTTTATTTTCTTCCCAGCAGTCCATGACCCAGTCACAAAGGGTCAGTGACACGCTTTCCCTCCAGGAACTCATCTTGGCACTGACCCTGATGGACTGTGGACACTCTTAGTAGGTATTAACCCCACATATTTCATGTATCTAAGATGTAGGTATCTGTAGGTAAGCTGTCATTAGCCACTAGTAGGTGCCATGACTTATGCACTCAAGCAAGATGAACTCACAGTGAGAATACACAGAGGGGCTTTATAGGAACTACGCAAAATATACCTTGTACACCTACACATTCATGCAGTCTTCTAATCAGCCAATCATGTGGCAGAAGTAAAATTCAGCCTTGGCTCAAGAGCTTCAGGTAATGTTTACAATGTGAGTTGTTACTTTGACCATGGCATGGTTGTTGATGCCAGTATTTCTAAATCTGCTGACCTATAAGAAATTTTACACAGAACATTTTTACATTTTCAGTCTTTAGATTTCTACATAAAAACATGAGTGACAAAAAAGGGAGTTCACTGAGTTAATTGAGGTTAATCTGTTAGGCATCTTTCTCTCCATACTTTTTTGCCAGCTCGTTTCCATTCAATCTTGCACTAATGCTGCTAGTTTTCTGGTTAATCTCAACATGAACATCTTACTTTATTGTATAGCTTAAACCATTCAATCAAATGGTGGAATTAACTATTGGAGCTAGATCTCGTTATAAGTCCATAATAGTTATGCCCCAAACTTTCTTTTAAACATGTACAGGTATTTGATTCACTCCTCCCATGTTCTTATGCTGAGCATGAACACAACACATGCTCTCACATTCACACACAGATGCATGCATGTGGCACTAAATATTTTTAAAAATAGTTTGATAATTTATATTAAATACATTTTATTGTATTGAATCAATCATATGTTTACTTTCTCTTAGATTAAACCACTTCTGTTCTGTGATGAATTACAGTGGATATAAAAGTCTACACACCCCTGTTCAAATGCCAGGTTTTTGTGATGTAAAAAAATGACAGCAAGACAAATATTTTTACAACTTTGTCCACCTTTAATGTGACCTATAACCTGTACAATGC
>JAOVVF010000001.1:30297590-30309253 GCA_028565595.1 Duopalatinus emarginatus | reverse complement strand
GCCAGAGCATCAGAGGGATCTCATTATTCAAAGATATCAGTCAGGTGAAGGCTACAAAAGAATTTCCAATTCATTAACAGCAACACTGAAGGAGCTGCAAGAATTTCTGGCAAATACTGGCTGTGCAGTACATGTGACAACAATCTCCCATCTTCTTCATATGTCTGGCCTATGGGGTAGGGTGGCAAGACGGAAGCCTTATCTTTCAAAGAAAAACATCCAAGCCCGGGTTAATTTTGCAAAAAGACATCTGAAATCTCCCAAACGCATGTGGGAAAATGTGTTATGGTCTGATGAAAGGTTGAACTTTTTAGACATAATTTCAAAACGTATATTTGGCACAAAAACAACACTGCTCATCACCAAAAGAACACCATACCTACAGTGAAGCATGGTGGTGGCAGCATCATGCTTTGGGGCTGTTTTTCTTCAGCTGGAACTGGGGCCTTAGTCAGGGTGGATGGAATTATGAAGAGTTCCAAATACCAGTCAGTGTTGGCACAAAACCTTCAGCCTTCTGCTAGAAAGCTGAAGATGAAGAGGAACTTTATCTTTCAGCACGACAATGACCCAAAGCACACATCTAAATCACGAAAGAATGGCTTCACCGGAATAAGGCTTTGGAATGGCCCAGACAGAGTCCAGACCTGAATCCCATCGAATATCTGAGGGGTGATCTAAAGAGGGCTGTGCACAGGAGACGCCCTTGCAATCTGTCGGATTTGGAGCGGTTTTGCAAAGAAGAGTGGGCAAATATTGCCACATCAAGATGTTCCACGCTGATAGGCTCCTACCCAAAAAGACTGAGTGCTGTAATAAAAGCCTAAGGTGCTGCAACAAAGTATTAGTTTAAGGGTGTGCATATTTATGCAACCACATTATCTCAGTTTTTTTATTTTTACTTCACCTCCCTGAAAGATTTCTGTTTGTTTTTTAAATTGCATTGTACAGGTTATAGGTCAAATTAAAGGTGGACAAAGTTGTAAAAATATTTGTCTTGCTATCATTTTTTTACATCACAAAAACCTGGCATTTGAACAGGGGTGTGTAGACTTTTTATATCCACTGTATCTGATTTTAATAATTCTGTTTGCAGTTTGTGACCTGTTGTTTAATTAAACCTAGTTAAATGCTGACATGCCACAAAGAAAAATTTTTTAAATAAATATTTTTGCTATTTAGTATATTTGGAATAGTCCAACTAATCAATTTATGAAAAATCATTACTAGATTAATTAATCATCACCATAATCATTGCAGACTAATAATTAGTAGTTCTAACCCTAGAATCCACTTTAAGTCTGTTAGGTCAGTGGAGTTTCCATTCTTTTACAAGTAACATTTAGCAAACTCAGTCATGGTCTAGTTTTTTTTTTTTATAATCTAACATTAATATGAAACAGATGTTAATATAATGGCTATACACACCTGTACACCTGATCATATATCATACAATACTTTACTGAATAACTGTATTTGATAATCATGTTCTTATTTAACCAATTAGCCAAATATGCAGCAGCATAATGTATAAAATCATGCAAATGTAGGCAAAAAGCTTTAGTTAACATGCACAGTAAACATCTGAATGTTGCAAAAGACTCTGTGACTTTAACAGTTGCAAGGTTGTTGGTATCAGATGAGCTGCTTTGAGTTATTTAAAAACTGCTGAACCTGCAAGAATTGTACATGCAACAGTCTTTAGAACAGGGTTACCCGTAAGGTGGCCCGTGGGCCTAATGCTGAGTTAAACTTTTGGCCCGCCTCCAACACATAATGCTACTGGGGCCAAAAAAGAGAAACTCGAATCAAAGTGTCGTAATCAACTACTAAGCTTACTCTGTGGACACAGCGCATGTAAGTCGTGCTTACACAAAAACTACGGCCAGTGCTAAAAACGAAAAGTTGATAACCAAAATAGACTGTATGGGTCTGGTGGTGTCTGTGTCTTTTGGTCACTGGATTGTCATTTTAGAAATTTAATAATGAAAATAATGAAAAACGCTAAGGCGTTTTAGCATGCAGACCCTTCACATATAGGATGTTTTCAACCTTTTGACTTGTAGAGATCTTCTAACCTTCTAGAGACTCCTTAAAATCCCAGGAAGTTAACAGCTCTGGTACCAACAACCATGCCACAGTAACAGATATCAAATTTTTCTTTAGTCCATAGATTTATGTAAACGTTTCCTAAAGCTCTTGACTGCATTATAGCATGATTTTATGCATTATTTTAATGATTGCAGTTATCTGCAAATGAACCGGTACACAAATGTTCCTATTAAAGTGGACGATGGGTGTAGTTTTGCATATGTAATTTATTCATAAATACCCATAATGTGTACTCAGAGTGCCTCCTAATGATGACCCTGTGATCATGCCAATACCAAAACAGAGACCAAGCTTTGCCAGGGCATCTGCTCGGTTGTTGTCCTTGGACAGGTCTGTGACAACCATCTGTGACCCTGGGCAGAAACACACAAAGACACATAATTGTGTGACTGGGTTAGAAAGAACAGAGTGATAAAACACACCAGGTAGCTTATGTATGATGAGCTGCATGTATTTAACAGTGGTAGGTCTGACCTGGCAGGGCATGCATGAACACAGCAGGTAGTTTGTGCAGAAAAAGTAAAAAAGCACTGTCTGCTACTGCTAGCAGCTGAAAATAAATGACCGATGCTAAGCAGGACAGGGAAAGAGCAGCACGTGCTCCAAAAATATCTGCAAACCTGAGAAAAAACACACATTATCAAAAGATTAATATTTCACTGATATTTATCCTTTACTTTTTTTACTCAGAAACAGTGATGGCTCTCACCTTCCAAAAACAGGGCCCCCCAGGAGCTGTATGACTCCTACAGTTGTCTGTAGGTACCCAAACCAGAGAGTGTCAAATCCCAGACTTCTCGCTAAATACTTCCAAATTCAAAAAACAAAGTTGACAAACAAAGGCACATTAGTTTCTAAAAGCAACATTAAATGGCAATCATAATGACTATTATAAATCAACCAAAACATGTAATTGTGATTTAAATCATGCAATTTACAGACCTATCAACACTGTTAATGCAAATAGTAAAGTTACAAACAAATACCAGAAAGTAATAGGAAATGTAATTCAGTTGACATAGACAGGAATTGTCGGCTGAGCGAGAGTATGTAGGTTTTCCAAGATGTTGTTAATGATTGGGGCTTTGTTTGAAATGAAAACATTGGAAAACAATGATTCATATTTTAGGAAACATGTTTAATTTTGTTTTACTTTTCATCATTTTGCCTCAACATCTTTAACCCCAGAAGTAATAAATGTAGAAAGCGCAGGATTTTTAAAGGATTTTTGTGTCTGTTGACGGTTTTGCAGTAGTGCCAGTGGTGGATTTAGACTTGGACCATGTGGGCAGCCCAGGGCGGAGTCATTAGGGGGGGTCTGGGGCACGTGGTGTTGAGAAAAAAAGGCTGGTTATATTTGCTTATCAAGTGACTGATCAACACAGTTAATGAATGTATGTGAATGAGGTGTTTTGGAGTGGACCCCTGTGTCATCATGTTTACATCAGTCGTACAGATTCCCTGTGTCTATTCTCCTGTCACTTACACCACGTGTTCCTCTTTACATTATAACCACACTTCACATCACTCTGTCTAATACTGAGTGTAGATAATCCACTTCACTGATCATCTGCTGAACATCTTGGTACTTCAGTTAACTGTAATACAACGCTGATATGTTTAAAGTGCAGTCCAGCGGCTGCCTGCGTATTTACACACACTGAGAAGCAGCTGATTCACCTGATTTTGGAGATATTGGAATTGCTAATACACATTTAAATTGAAGAGCATTGCCTTTTATTATTATTATTATTATTATTATTATTATTACTAATTAAATTTAGAGATCTATCCTCCTGGAGATTCTGAACAACCGTAGTCTGAACTCCAGTGTTTCCAGATGTGTGTGTGCATACATAAATTTAAATCTTTTAGATTCAAAACTCAGAAATATGAATCAAGGTCATCCAGGTTTCTCATCCAAAGTAAACTTTGTCAGTAATCAAACTCGATTTTGGCACTGTTGTAATTGCATAAAATTTTGTAATTGAAGCACATGTTACAAATACATCACAGGGTGAAAGAGTTTGTGTTTCAAAATATTATGAAATTATAAAAGTTATAAAAAAATTACAATCTTATTCTGGCATCTAATTTATTTACATTTCCATCTCGTTTTATATTTGTTAATCACTGACTGTTTATTTGTAATAACCTTGTGTAACCTGTGTAAAAGGATAGTTAACTGACAACTGTGACCACAAACAATGTAAATAAGAGATTGTAAATTCGGTATGTTGTTAAATCGGTGTGTTTAAGGGTCGTTAAGTCACTTTTACCGCGTCGCCTGAACCAGTTTGTCTGAGTGGTTACCCTGTGAAGAGGTCAGCAGCAGCTCAGCGGAAACGCCGCTCAAAGTTCACTTTAGTTTAACGTGAAGCGCAGCGGCAAATTTGAGCGGAGCGCAGGGCGGCACTTTCTCCATAAACAGGTCAAAACGGGGTTTTTTTCGCTGCTTATATCATCTGATTACACGCATGCAGTCTGCAAGAAAGTACCCTGGCCTCCAGGTCCGGGAATAAAACCCAAGTTTTCTTTTTTTTTTCTGCGCCGTTTTTATTCTATTATTATATTATATTATTATATATTTTAATAACATGTTTAGCGCTGAACAAAGATTAAACACACACACACACACACACACACACACACAAAAGGAGGGTAAAGAGAGGTAAACGAGATTTAATCTAGACAAGAACCACATGTATTTACTAATCTACAGTAATAATTTTATTATCAGTGTTTAAATTCTTCCAGACCTACCGGTGTCACTGACACTTGGAGGAAGAGGCACGTTACATCCAAGGCGACTATCAGGTAAATAACATATAAAATCTTCTTGACTTCTGCAGCCGGCGGTGGCTCCATCACCATCTTCTTAAATTATATGTGTTACTGTTGTCAGTAATCCGACTCAGGTTTGTTCATGTAATCTGTGTTTAAAAGCTTAGTAAACAAACTCCGGCAGTAAAACTGCGGACTTGGACCCTGTAGACCACACAGAACAATGAACTTTGAACGAATTACCACTAAAACATTATTCTAAGTAGCTGTCTGTCTGAATCTGTCATAAATGTTATAAAACAGACGTAGATATGGCTTATTTGTGACTGTTACTTTAACAAAACGAAACCAAAAAAAGAGCGAATAAACGCTGACGGAACTGCTTCCTCCGCGGATGTCCTGAACAGTGAAGTGTCGTTTTTAAACGAGTCGGCTCTTTAAGATCCGAACTTGCTCTTAAAGATCCGATTCATATAGCTAATATGTATTCCGGGTTTCTTTCGAAAAAATGGACACCGGTTACCGTGAAAGTGCAAGAGTACGCATGCGCCAGCATCACGTACAAAAAGTTTAAAACCCCGTACTGTTCATAGAAGCTGCGCACAAGTTATTACAATAAAAGGGTTGAAGAATAATCTAGTCTTGTCCAGATGTTGGAGATGTTTTCTGATTGAATGCACAGGCTTGAGTAAACACAGACCAACATTTGTGATAGCCTAACAAGATGCAGTCAGTCATTGTGGATTAACAACCAGCAATATATTTACTGCAGAATATTTTTATTATACTCATATTTTCTCCAGCTATATAAATATGCATTCTGACAGTCTTTATATAACAATTGTATGTGATAATCATATATAATAATTCTCCTAATGGCTATAATACTAATTCTCCTAATGACTTATCCTCCCCATAGTGTCTGCTTCATTCTCACTGTTCTTCACAATCACCAGGTTTTTTTGGGCCGGACATGGGCACATGTGGCCGACTCTTCTCTTTTAATGTAAGTACAAAGTGAGTATAATCATTAAGCTTTAAGTAAAATAATAACAATAATATGCTACTTTGTTCTAATATAGTGGGGTGTGTTAAACATTCAAATCCCACAAGTTTGGGCACATCTATCTTTTTTTTTTATATCTTTCTTCTTTACATCAAATATATACAAAAACTATTTAATTTCCATGACTAAAAGTGCTAAACAAATAAGACCTGCTATGCATGGGAAACATATATGTCAGAACTTACACTGATTGCAAGACTGGTTTTCACTGTTCAATTTTCAGATATTCTGAGCAAAATTCAGTTGGTTTTATATAAAAAAAACTTTAGCATTTTTCCTATCTGTATGGGACAAATTGACCTGTAACAGCACATTATAGATAATAATGTTAAGTCAAAAATAAAAACAAGCAATTTTTGGTCAATGTGCTCTGATTTTAGTCTATTATACTTAGATAATGTCCACACCCTGTTTCTTCATTTAAGCAGTTTTTTTTCATTGAATACGAGTGGTATAATGTGAGATGGAAAGTGTATGGATCTAAGATAAGCAACACCACTACTTGTAATGTGCTTATTTCTCTGCAGCTTTGCACTTTAAAGATTTAACTATAAAGCCTTACACAGTTGCTGCAATTGTTCTGTGACTAGTTTAAATTATGCAGCCAAACATATTAAGATGTTTATTTCTGTTATATTTAATTTTAAAGCCTTACACAGTTGTTGCTGCTTACACCAACTAAAACTAATACTTGACCTGTTTAGATGATGCAGTCAAGCTTTGTGTATATCTATTGTGGTTCTAATAAGAGGTGCTGTGTGGTCTATTTCAGTGTCATGATGTAATTATAAACACAATACCATCAATAATTATAGTGTATTAAAGTAAAAAGGGGCTATTTTATTATAATCTGTATCAGTATCAGCAGCTTATCTGAGTTTATTAGAGTATCTGAATCAGATCAGAACTAACAAAAATGTGGACTGGACCATCACCAATATTAACCTCAGATGGATCACTGAACAATGTGCTATATAGTTCTGGACGACAGCTCTGAATAGTGAAGCCAAATTGTCTCTTACACCCTCTGGTGGCTGACTACAATACAACCTGTAACCCAGTTAATTCCAGTTTGAGTAAATGAAGTACAAAGGAAACTGTGATTTAAATTTTTTTGTCTGTGCAATAAAACAATAGCAAAATATGATGCCTATATATAGACATCATCTATAGTGATAAAAATATTTGGTGGAATGTTAAATACTTACACTTTAATACACTAAATGTAAACTGCATGGAAAGCATATAACCATTATATAATCCAGTCAAATCCATGTGGTATTACCTGATGGCCTTGATATAAATAAGGTGGTTAACTTCAGAAGGAGGTTAAATTTAAAATACAGTGTTCAAAATACAGTGTTTAAATTTAGCATTTATTTTATATAGCATTATTTCACCATTTACAACTAGTGTAAATAGCATCACACTAAATTAGTAGTATTTCAAACAGGAAATGGTAGGATAGCCTCTTGAGCTAAAGAAAATCTCTGTGCTTTTGGATCAATGTACATGTTTACTAAAAACTGTTACTTTTGGCTCAATTATTAAAACTTTGGCTATTGCTATTGCTATATATTTCTATATAAAAGCTTTTGACCAAAACCATAATCATTCTTTTTTTTTTACACTCATTTCAGAATTCTAAAACACATTTTTTTTAAAAAGCACTAAACACAACTCTCTGCATTTGAAAACATACATAGCTAATTTGTTCACTTAGAAATCAGAGCTTAAAGACTGTAATTATGCCAATTTTAAAGAGGGAGGAAAAGGATGAGGCAGAGGACAAAGCTGAGTAAGAGGAACCATCTCAGATGAGATTCAAATCACTTTTGTTACATTTGTAGACAATAGCATTGTACTTAAAGGCATTACCTAAACACAAAAACAGCTATACCAGGTACCTTTTGATCAAAACTTTGAGTGAAACAACTGCTTTATGAATGTGCAAGTAAGCTATGCTATCCTCTCATCTGTATTGTATTCCAGTGTACTGTGCAACACAGTACTGGCTATTTTGTGTAATACTGTTATTATTATTATTATTATTATTAGTTTTACAATTGCTAACAAGCATTTACCAATACCTTACTTACTTCTCTCCCCCACCCTTTCCCCCACTGTTCCTCTCCCCTTTCCAGACATAATTGTAATGTTCTGCCTCTTTCCCTGATCCTGTATGTTGTTGGAAAACCCCACTGACTCTACTCAATCAAAAAAACTCTTTTTATCAGTCCATGTCAGTGAAAACTTCAACACCTGGCAATGACTGAGATTGTGGTTGGTCTGTTTTATACTACCCACATCTGCTGTTTCTCAATGTGTCAATGAACTGTTTATTCAGAAGTGCTTGTCTGTTTTGATGTATTTTGCAGAAATACATGATTTATACTAGATTTACGGTTTTGAAAATTAGGTTTTCATGTCTGGCAAGCTATGTGCTAGCATTTGTAAAAGGATTTTGTATGTACATAAATTAATAAATTAATTAATTAACAACATAAATGTGTTATAATGGTATAGTCCACATGTTGTGGTAATTGTGTTAAGAGTTTGGAAAATGTGACTACAAATTGGACAAAAGGATGGGAGCAATTGTATATAATCATATACATACATGGTTGTATGGTTTGTACTAAACTATTTCTGAGTGCCAATTCCAAGAACTTGGGATCTCACAGAAACTTGCATGATCACACATGACTTTGGGCAAACATGGTCTGTTGTCATCTGGTTGCACCTGTGCAAGCTTCTACTACAAACTAACATTACTGTCAACATATAATAAAAGCAAAACAAAACAAAAAAAGTTGGTGTGTGTTCCTGTTTGACTTTGTCCAGGATCCAGTTGTTTTGATCCAGAAGGTTCAGCTTTCCATGCAGGTGTTGAGTAATGATTATGTTGAATGCTAAACTGAAGACTCTTGGGGTGCCTCAAGAAGAATGTTAGGATGATGGTGCTGCTCAGGGAGACATTAGTGAAGACATCTGCTAGTTGCTCTGCACATCCCCTGAGCACTCTGCCAGGAAGGTTGTCTGGTTTTCCATGGTTATGTCTGTAGTTCTATAGTTTTCCTGACACAACTGGTCGTTGGGGAGAGGGGTGGTCATCCTCACTGCCACATCATTTAGTGCATCTGCATAAGTTTAGTGCATCACTGCCATAGGGACGTGGTGTTGTTCTGTAGTTGATGATGGCCAGTTGTGTTTATTTGCTGCAATGTCCACTCTCAGCATAGTGTGCTACTTTTCCAATACAAGACAAAATATATATATTTTTCTGTCCATATTTTGACCTTTTATAGTGCTGTGACTCATCTGTTTACACTGCTAACTGATATATATATATCTTTTTATTCCTATAGATATATTTCTGCCTCTTTTTTTCTATTTAATAGCCATATTGTTCTTTATAGTCTGTGAGCTTAATGGTTTAAGTTGTTTAATAAGTGCAAACCAACACTCCTATGATTTACTTGTAATCGTCATTTCTCAGCATACACGCATGAATATGAAGAAAATCAGTATCCAGAAGTTTTGTAAATTCAGCAGAAATCTTTAGTTCATCATATGTAAACTTTTCAACCACTGAAAATAAGTGGTATTTAAATAAAATAAATAAAATAAAATAGCATCTGTCTCCTGTATGTGATTTTGAAATGGCCGTATATGGACATGAAGTAGATACCATAATGAATGAATTGTAGGTGTATGTTAACAGGAAATCAGTTGAAATGTCTTTTGTATGTCATTTGGCATCAGCTTCATGACAATCTTGAAATTATGACTTAGCACGTCATATTTTAGTGTTTGGTATTTTAGTATTTTTAGTATTTAGAATTTACATTTTTTAAGTGGTGGAAATGGGCTTTCTATAATAGGGAGTACTTCAGAAGAAAAAGAAAGTCTGCAATCCTGTAGGGATAAACTCCCCATTATAATACAGCCAGTATGAAGCTTGTTGCACTTTTTTCACGCATGCTACAATGTCATGATAATATTTTCTATATGTATTTGCATTATTTATTTCATGTGAGAAATAAAGCATGTGGTGGTGATTACTGTTAACTGATCTGCTAGCTCATGTATTGCTGGCTAGGCGAACCTTTTATCACAGAAAGGCCATTTTATTAGAAATCACACTGCGGGAAAATACCTCAATTACATTCTTTCATCAAGATGAGGTTTGTGTGCTTTTTTACACAAAGCAGCGGTTCACAAAATGTAATTTATTAAATGTAATTTATTGTTAGCCCTAGTAATAAGTTATTATTACATATAATACACTACACTGACAAATAGTATTATCTGAGCTGTATACATGTAACAGCGCAGTCATTTATTTCGTTTTGCACTGAAACGGTTCGATTTGAGAGATTTGTGCCACAGGATGGCGCAGTTGAACAGGAGGTTGGATCTGCTATGTTTTTGGTGCATGAAGGCACCATGGTGGTTGTTGTATGGAATCAGTCACTGAAACATGGGATCCCATTATAATTATAATTAATTGTCGTTGTCCACGAGGTCTCAGTACAATCCTGAAGCGGTTTTATCAGCAAAAAAATCTGAGACTACGTCGTGGCCTATTTCGGCTACAAAGAGCAGATATAGGCTTGAGAAAAACATCCATTGAAGTCAACCGGCTGAAAGGGTATTCACCGAGAAAGCACAACCCCATCCATCCACGCATCGTTACCTAGGACACCGACAAGTACAGTTGCTTCCTTGCGCCGGAAAAAAACCCGCACAAAATACAACACCTTACGCGTCATAAACGAAGATAACACGCACGCACAAACATGACACCCACGCATCTCTCTCTCTCTCTCTCTCTCTCTCTCTCCCTCTCCCTCTCTCTCTCTCCTCTCTCTCTCTCCTCTCCTCTCGGCGTGCGTCTCAATAGCCATGGGCGGAGCGATGTAAGGCCCCACATCGTTATGCAGACACTGCAACGTCTTACAGCGGCGGCTCCGACAGTATTGTGATGTGAATATTAATGACGACACACGAGGCAATGCGCGTATTTTTATGGTCTTAATCAGTCAGAAAGGTAAGTGTACAGTTCTATCGGTCTGCGTTACAGTAATCGGTTTGTACGCCATAATGTTCGAGTGAAGCATTATAACCGTGTATCTATATGCGCGTGCATGGTAGCGAACCCTCGCGCGCAAATTCTTAATTGTTAATCAAATGGTAGTCCTTGGGGTTTAGGTCAAATGATTTGCTCGTTTTAAAGACATAAGGGACTTTTGCGCATTGTCATTTTAACCTTACAGCAGGGTATTCAGCTCTGTGCTGTTTTATACCTATGGTCTCCTGTGATTTGGTTGACTAACTGTAATGTGGCCCGTCTTCTTTGGACAGGTCTTAAAATTCACTAAAAATGTTGTTTACTTGGTTTTTTGTGTTTTCTTAAATTTCTTTGCATTCAACAAGTAGGAGAAATTCAGAGACATATTTGGACAGCTTTCTTGCCGTTAATAAACAAATGCCCCAATATACAATATATTTATAAAATGAAGGTGTTGACTGTCTACATACAAAGAAAAAATGTTTACATGTTTTATGTCATGTTCTAAAGAAACATGATTAGTCCTAACTGAAAACCATGTAATGACACATTGGGTAATTTGGAAGATGTTTCAATTTATTTGTGAGTGACTGTACTTTCAGCAGTTCAATATTTGTAGTATACTAT
>JAOVVF010000001.1:30247870-30292153 GCA_028565595.1 Duopalatinus emarginatus | reverse complement strand
TGTAGTCTGCTTGCAACTCACACATTTCCCTCAAAACAAGTAAATGGAATCGATAAACCTAAACCTGACATTTCATAAACAAAAACTGGTGATGATAAAAGAATCGTGGTAAAACAACAGAAAAATATAAACTACTCAACTAGTTCACAAACTTTCAAGCAGCACTATATTGTTCCTGGATAAAATTGCAAAATTGTGACTGAGCCCACTTGCTTTCAGAAAGCTTTACTGTTAGCATGACACAGGACTCATGGTAGCACTCACCTTTTATTCACTGGACAATCATATGTTCCAAACAGCCCAAAGGGGGCTTCATGCGGGCACTCTGACCTTTGCCTCTCTATTGCCCGGGACAGTTTGGCCCTTGCTGCTTTTAGGGCCACCTTGTCTCCTGCTTTGAAAATCTGTCTTACTGTACATGGCTGAGTTTCTGTCAGCTAAAAATGAGGCTAGTCTGTCTAGCTGAATGGTGGCGCCGGGAACTCTATCGTTCAGCCACATCTCAGTAAAAACAAAGATACAGCAGTTTCTAGATTTTTGTCCTGTAGTTCTCTGAAGTCGGATGTCTAGCCTAAAGTAGCCTAGCATAAACTCCAGCCCACTTGCTGCACTTTTGTAGTCTCGTGCACTGCTTCTGGTGCCCCCTCTTTTGGCTACCGGCTTCAGACGGTGCAGAGGTCTGGGGTCTGGTTGCCATAGCTTTCCAAGACTACGCAGCGTCTCTCATAGCCCATTGTTTATGGTGTAATTTGCTTTATTGCGCTCATGTGCCAAAAAAGTTCAAAACGAACACAAGTAAATAAACAAAAAGCACCATTTTGTTTCCAGAGCTTCCGTTTGCGATCTATAGTTTGAATCATGCTCCATGTTGAGGCCAGTGGTATGGCCTTCTACGGCACACAAGTAGCGGGCACGTCGGGACCCTTACTACATTACTACAACACCCAGCAGAATTAAGGGGCACCTGAGCTTTGCTTTTGTTTTGTTTTGCGGCTTGCTGGTTAGACTATTTAAGCCAAGGACTCCGGCACCTATGTGAGGGACCTGTGCCTGGTCCTGATCCTGCTGAGAATGTCAAGCACTCAGCTGTGCCTGTGCCCGATTCTGCTGAGGATTTTGTTGTTCTGCTGTTCCTGTTTCTGATTCTGATGCGGATGTTATTGCTTAGCATATGTGTGTTCCTTATTCAGCTGAGGATATAGTCATTGCTCTGCTTGTAGCTATTCCTGATTTTGATGAGGACATTATTGCTCAGCATGTTCGTTTTTCTGATCCTGCTTAGGATGTCGTCACCCAGTCTGTGCCTGTTGCCGATTCTGTATAGGATGTCATTGCTTAGCCTACACCTGTTCCTGATCCTGCTGAGGATGTTGCCATCCCTTAGCCTGTTCCTGATCCTACTGAGAAAGTCACCATTGGTCAGTCTAAGCTCCAGTCTGTTTATGATCCGGGTTCTGCTTGGGGCATCACTGGTGCTCAGCCCATGCGCCAGATTGCTGTTTTTGCTGAAGACTTCATCATCACTCAGGCTAAGCTCCAGTTTGTTCCTAATTATGCTGAGGACATCATTATTGCTAAAACCAAGTTCCAGCTCGCTTATGTTCCTGCTAAGGAGGTCACCGTCATTCACCCCAAGCTCCATTTGGTTCCTGATTATGCTGAGGATGTCATCATTGCTTAACCCAATTTTAGCTTGCTCGTGTTTGTGCTAAGGGCATCGTCATTCAGCTCAACCCCTGCCCAGCTACAGACACAGGCATTGCCCAAACTAAGCCTTTCTGAGGATGCTACTACCATTAATTAACTTGACCAGGACACTGCTGCCACACTACCAGTTTTAAACAGGAGAAAGTTCCACCCTAGATTTTTTTGTTGGGTGGGGGTTGGGGGTAACTATAACCAGCAAGGTGGTGAGTTGGTGGTGGCCAGGGGTGAAAAAGTGACCTCACCTGCCATGCTCACAACTGAAGGCCTACTTTGCCATGCTTGCTGTTGAAGTCGATAAGTGACCACCCTTGCATAGTAGCCCTTATCGTGCTGTCAGGATGCCTACAACGGCCAGCATCCCCACGGGTACACATGAGGCTTTTGCCACTTCTATTTGGTGTTCATGTTGTGGCGTATTACATGTGTTCTTCTGGTGTGTACATGTGTTTTTGGTTGTTCTATATTTGCTTTTATTTCCCTGCACTTGTGTCCTACCCCTGCTTTGTGAGTATTTTTGTAATAACATTCACTAAACAGAAATAAGCCGCCTAAAATGGACCCAGCAGGAGGATGAAAGTGGAGTAAAGTCACACCAGCGATGCCGGCATTTGACTCGCACTTCCCTCTGATTTTGGATTTAGCCCCACTGGCATCCTATGGGAGATAGAAAGAGGAACCAGAGGAGTATTTCTTACTTGCTGATAAAGTGATTTATTCTGGTAAGCAAAAAGAAGCTGGCCTGACCCAGAAGAGGATGTCTCCAAACCAATGCCTGCTCCTGGCCCTGAGGACGGTGTCACCAAGAAAGGACGTAATCAGTTCCCTTCATAAACTCCTACCTGATCCAGGTCTAAGAATGGAGAGGACCAGCTTCTTGCTCAAGGTCCTACCTGACCCAACTTCAAGAGAAGACAGCACTAGCCTTCTGTCCAAGGTTCTATAAGATCCTGGTCCAAGAGAGGACACCAGAGCTCTGGTCAGGTTTCAGTCTGATCCTGGTCTAAGAAAGAATATCGGTTCCCTGTTTAAGCTTCTGCATGATCCTGGTCCGACAGAGGACACCACAAGCTTTCAGCATGAGTGCCAACTTGATCTGGACCATGCTGAGAACACCACTACCACACCTCTGACCCTTAACTAGTAGGATCTGTGTCAGGATACCAACAACACCCAGCAACACCAGGGGGTCACGTGACCCAGCGCACACCTGAACCTTGTTTCTTTTTGGAGTTTATATCATGACTATAACATGTGCTTTTTTGGATTCTCTGGATCTTGCAGACCTAATATGTTTGCTTTTGTTTCCATTAAAACCCTGCCTGCACTACTTTGTAAGTATTTTTTATAATACCACTCAATAAATCAAAAAACACCTGTTTTTAGTTTACACTTTTTATGCTCTGTTTATGTTTCATACCTAATTAAGTGCGTTGTGATTTTATATTTTGAACGTTTCACTCATGTTATGCCCATGGGTTTTGTTTTATTAAAATTTGCCTGCACTTGCATTTTAAACCCAGTTTTGTAACTATTTTGTGAATTAACATTTTTTTAAATTAAATGTTATCTTATTATAAATATTATCTTATTAATATATATGGCTTTTTTATAGTTACAGAATGGACATGAAGCTCTTTAGTCCCTAATCTACTACCTTCCGGATTTTCCTCCACTTCCTCCGCTCCCCTATTTCCTCTCGTGTTTATTGCCTCTCCCTACTCCTGTTGGGGTTCTTTCTCTGTTCCGCTCTTGTTCTGCTTGTACCTCTTCCATTTTACTGCTTCATTCTGCATTGCAGCATCACGTGTCCATACTTATGCTCTGGTTTCACTTTCTCGCGTTTGCACTGTTTTGTGCTTGCACTCCTTTTCCCTTTCCCTCTCAGTTTTTTGTTTGTCTGGTCTCAGGTGTCACCCTGTGCTTGAGTCCCTGACATTATGGTTCAGCACGAGGTCAGGCGCTCCCCAGTGGTCACCTATTGTCTCTCATTCACCTTGTGCAAGTTGTTTGTGTTCTCCTTGTATTTGTGGCTGTACTGCTAATAAACAACTGATTGTGTATTTTCCTGCATTTCAGCCTCCTGAGCCCTTTGTGTGCGTGGTTCCTGACTGGTTGACATAAAACTTTTCACTGAAGCATATAAAGCAAAGGCATACAATTAGAATGGATGGAATTGACGTGTACCCACTAATATTCATCGATTAATGAATTGTCCCCACCAGAAACTGATCCCCTCCAAAAAACAAAACAAAAAACAAAACAAGAAAGAACGATCTGTCAACGACTCATTAACCCAGAGTTGAGTCCCACCTCCTCGTAACACATATGGCCAGTGTCATTGCTTTACTTGCACATTTACTTTACATTGCTAGACTCTAGCTGCATTTGGTTGTTAGCAGCATCAAAACTGGAAGGAAAACTAGTCATATGCGACACCGGATGGGATTAGATTTATGTGGGGTCCTGGGGTAATTCTCTTTTTTACATGGGGTCCTGGGGTAGGCTAATTCTCTCTTTAATGTGGGGTCATCTGTAATTTTATTTGCGTGTTTTTTTCAGACGTCCTCAGAGAAAATGACAGGCTGATTGACCTCCTGTTTTTCACCGAACTCTGTGGATGTCTGATCGTTTAACCCACACATCTGAGTTTACACAGACAGACACAGCCTTATGTTTAATAAAACAGAATTTTGGCAACTGCTTTACAATATAATTAGACACTGAGCGTACGTTTCCACAGAGAAAAAGATGCCATGTGACATTTTATCAGGGAACAAAAAAAAGGGGAGTTAATTCATAGGTCCCTCCAATGTCATGTCCAAATCTATGACCCTGATATGACGTGTTGTTTTAAGGTGTTGTTTTAAAGCAGTCCATACAGTCTAAAAACAACTACGTTTTATTTTAGATGTTTTTGTGTGTGTGCGTTTTTGTCACTGAGTGGGTGTAGCTGCGGTTACTTCAACCCACTGTGATCACGCCATTTACAGCCCTGTGAAAGCTTATTTTAATTAAGCCACAAGCATAAAATATATTTTAAAATGCTTTGGTTTGGTTTGTGTCTGCCTTAGTAAATTAAGGTGAAAAGACAATTTGTATTTTTTTTATTTATAGGCTATAAGATATACAGCCCACCCCACTCCTGTTGCCCACACATTGTAATCGTCCATTGAAATAGACTTTTTTTTTCTGTAGACCAGCTAGTGTATTATTCCCCATTCCATAGTCCATGTGGGCAAGCAGAAGCATGATAGAGCAGAAAGATTTCTTGGATCAAACCATTTGTTAGTCATAAAATACACTCCACCACCTTTGTATTTGCCATTTAAGACCCTGACAATTGTCTGTGTATGTTAATATTATTTTTGGCTTATTTTCGTTGTTTTATATATGATCAGATCAGATTTTTAGGTCAAAACTCATTATTTCTAAATATGTTTCTAATGAGTAAACAAACTATATGGTACCACTGTGTGTTGGAAGATGTGGACTATACTGTGCTTTGGAACAAGGAACATGTTCTAGACTATGCAAACCTCAATATTAGAACAGGTAGCCAGCATGCATTTAATAATATAGGGCTTTTGTGTTCTAGCTTTACAGTAAGAATGCCTGTCTGCTGGTATAGGATACACTGTCAGGAAAAATAAATGTACATTGTACATAGTTGTGTTCACTCAGATGATGAATTTGTGGAAATAGGCATATCATTGTCAAAATGTATAATCAAGAGACATGAATGTAAATTTAGTGGGTTTACCTTAAGTATATAAATAAATATATTTTTCTTTAGTGCAGCTTTAGCCAATTTTATAAATAAGATGAAAGACATCTGGACATTGTTTATGGTGTAATGTAGGTATCATGAAACAGCTTTGCTGTGTTGGCCAAAGATACTGAAGTGCCCTCCAGCTGCAGCATGAATAGATTATGTAAAATGTAATATTCATTAGTGGAATAAAGAGGAAAGACCAGGACAAAAGAGAAGTGGGGCGACAAGAGATAGAAGGAAAAGATGAGTCTTCAGTGTATTGATCTATTTGCTATTTCTTTACCACTGAAATAGAGCACAACACAACTGTTTTAACAGCTACATCTATTTCAGAAAACTCAGCATTATATAATATTAAAGGCTTATCAAAATCTTTATTGCATTGATTACATGATATTTGAATATACACCACTGCTGAGCTTGTTTTTCTGTTTTGTGTTTTTAATTTAGTTCCTGTTCCCACCCTTGCTATGGCTTATTATTTATGCCATCTATTTTGTGACAAAATATTACAGCTTAATTTTAAGGCTATGTATACTGTTCATTAGCTTGAGGAGGTCCTTTTTTTCTCTCACAGACTCTTTTTCTGCAGGGATGGTTCTGAGCAAGGAATTAAATAATTCCAGTGGAATTACCACATAACCACATTTTGTTGTTCACAGTTATCTAATTGTACACTGCATGCTGGGTGGGTCATTGGCAGTTGGGGGGAGGATGACTTGATGTAGATATTCACCCTCTCCCTTTCAGTACACAGTAAAAAAGGACAATTGTACCACCTAATGTCTGGTACCTCTTAATATTGACGAAAAGGATGCTATAAGTATTGTCATGCAAGAGCAAGGAGCAAGATGAACAGACATTTATAGGCAAAGTGTAAATCTAATAAGTAATATTCACATATTTACGCATCATAACACATCATCATACAACACCCAGCACCTTCAGCATGACACGTAACTCTCTGCTTACCACCGCAGCATGTCTTAATGTGAGATGAGGGTTTGAGATGGAGTCAGACTGTTGCACACCTGCAGCATGGATCCTCGGTGCAGTGTTGCTCATTTGTGCACACTGTATGTCGAGTGGTTTGGTTGAACAGCTGGTTTCTCCTTTAGCTGGCTATCAGCCAAGTCTATCAGTTTTTGCCTTTAACAGAGACTTTACGGAGGTACACCCAATGAAGTACAGTAGTAACTCAGTTCTTTCTGTGTGAGTGCTGCCCCTGGAACCCTTGGTGAAGGGCAGACTGCTGCTTCTTGATTCTGGTAGATATAGCGCCATGATCTAAGTAACTTTGCTTTGCACAAATTATTTACCACTAAATAATAGGAAACTAGGAAAAAACTAGGAAAACTCCTAGATTAGTTTAATCGGTTTAAAAATAAAAACAACAAAACACGTTAATAAAATGTAAGCATAGTTAACTGGTCGAACTTAACAAAACAAAACAAAACAAAATGACAAATTCTGCAGAGTTAAAGTGCTATAATGGCTCCGAACTTCATCGAAGCTTGATCTCACAGTTTGGGCCTTCCGGATCTACTCTAGGCCTCTCGGGCCCCTTGGAGCCTGCGAGCCCTCTGAACCTTTTGAGCCCCTAAACAGATTTTTAAATAAACAAACTCAAATTTAATAAACATAACATGGTGAATTATTTAACACTAAATTAAGATTCCAGCCATGAATTGACTTATAAAATAATAAATGAAATAGATTAGTATCCAGAATATTGGCTAAAGAATTTTTCTTTCTGATCGCTAGGGTAAATTGTGAATCCATGGCAGAATACATTCTTTAGCAGTTAATATTTGATATATCACACAAACTTTAGACCTGGGCTGTAGTATGACTGTAAATGGAAAGTTCTTTATAGCAAGTTGGGGAATAATTCACCATGATGCCATGATTAAGCAGTTTCATTAAGCTTTGCACATCCTTAATGTACTTCTATATTCAAGAGAACTTGAGTCTTAACTGTCTGAACAAATCCTTCTCATTTATCTCCACTGGATGTGTGGCTCAAGGCAATCCAGGAAGTCTAAAAGTCTGTTCCGTTTTGCACATAAAGATTCATCCAATGACCAAATTGTCGCCTCTGAAAATAAACATATAATCTGCTAATGGCGTTCAGTAATAACTGGTTGACTGTCTTGCTAGGGTTATTCTCTTGACAAAGCATCAACTCATTTTACACTTAATTTTATACATTTTACACTTTGGTACTAAACGTTATTCAAGTTACTTGATGGAATTGCCAAGTTTAAATGTTATAAGGAGTCTAAATCTAACAAGCTAAATCATAGAACATATTACATTCATGAAAGGAATTAATACCATAAATGTAATTATGAGGTATTTGGTATTCTGGTAAAACATTTAAAACAGAACATAAGACAAACAGAATCAACATTAATTACTAACGGTCTATTCAGAAGTCTATTCCTAAAGGATACGGTCTATTCGAAAAGGGTCAAATTCCTCTCTGGAAGTTGTAATTATAATACTATTAAAGGTTCAGTGTACCAGTTTTGTGAGTAAGCTCAAATCAGTGACTATGGTCATTAGGTCACTAGTCTACTCAGAGGTGTACTAGAGATACATCTCTATATATGACCACATGTAGCTAGAAGTGAGGTTTTCGATTACTTTCCATTACAGTTTTTATTGGCCCTAGTTACATCATGTGCAGTAGTAAAGACCTTGGTGTGATTAATGACTTCAGTCTTTTATTTAAAGCTCAGTTTTTATCCAATATTACTAGGATAACCTTTTTTTTTATCTCAGAAACATTTCTAAGATAAGAAATATAATGTTACTATATGATGCAGAAAAGCTAATTCATGCTTTTGATGGATTATTGTAATGCCTTGCTGAAACAGGCTCCAGTTAGTCCAGAATGCATCAGCCAGAGTCCTTACCCGGACCAGAAGATATGATTACAAAACCCCTAAATTATCTGCACTGCATTTAAATCAAATCACACTGATCATAAAATACTACTACTGGCCATAAAGTACTACATGGCTACAGCAGAGGGCAGAGCTTTCTCCTACAAAGCTTCTTGTAAATCCAAAACAGACTGGACATGTTTATTTCATTGCATAACAAGGCCAATATTGTGGCCCATTCATCAAAAATTGATCTACTGTGCCAGTTGTGGTAAATGAAAACTGATATAAAAAAAAACAAAAACAAATATTTGTATACAAAACTAAACACATGGGTGTGCAGATTTGACAATAGCTACATTTACCTGCAGCTTAATGAAAGGTCCCAATGTATTCGAAATCTTATGGGAAGGCTTTCAGACTAACCTGTATTTCTTGTGCACATAGTTGTGGTATTCAACATTAAAAGATGAGTCAAGACATTATAATAATGTGTACAGGTTTTGTTATTCTTGACAATTGTCAACTATTCTTGTTCTAGAATGTCATGAAATGTTAAAATATTGAGCAACTTTACTGTAGTGACATATCCTTATTCTTGCTGTCTTTTTTAATATTTACACTTAGATGACGTAGACTTTATTGTGATGGAAATAACATAAACACTCAAGCAGCATAAAAGCTAACCTGAGTCACATGCTTATATGACAGCACCTCATATATCCACATAACTTTGGATTATATGTAACATACACATAAATACACAAAACTAGTTTATAACACATAGTAGCACTTTGAATTTGCAGCTGGAATAAATCCATTCGCAAATCTTAGCATGTAAACATTAAGTTCAGATGTCAACTTAGAACTGAAGATACTGCCTGTTAAGTTGGTGCTGGTATTTAAGTCGGTCTGTCACTAGTTAAATTTCTGTATGTCTGCTGGTGGAGTCAAGATAGGAATCAGAACGAATTGCCTTACAAAGAAAAAAAATGTTTCTGTTAAGCTATGAACAATTAAGAAGAAAAATTATTTTATTTATATTTGTTTAGCCAAATTTTTAACTCTGTATTTCTTACAGGACACTGAAAAGCAGCATGGCGGAGCTTTCTGATGAACAAGACATGTTAACAGAACGAGAGATTGATGGCTCACTAACTTCTAGCCTCCAACCAGCATCTTTATGGAAGAGAATGTGGAGAGCGAGTATTACAGCTGTAGCATATCTTCTTCTGTACACTCTGTCTCAAGTTACAGTGAGTCTACAAACAATTTATACAAGGAGTTACTCTCCAACTTTTTTTGTCTGAAATTTTTTATCAAAAGACCAGCTATAGTAGCATTTTCACTACTGAAGACACAAATAAAGGGATAAAAAAAGCATTTATTATCAAAATATTTTTAAGATTTAAATTCTCCAGGAAAAGATGGTTACGTTTTAAGGAAATAATTTAAGGTGTCTCTTATTTGGTCCTAAAATATTCTATGTTCTGTTACAACTAGAATAATACTATACAATTTTACTACTAGGGGCTACTACTAGTACTAGAACTATAAGGTTCAGCTATAATTATTTATAGTTGTTAGCTACACACTTGCCATGCTTTGCTATATCCTTGGTTATTAGACATTACACATAAGATATTTGTGTATATTATATATTTTAATATTTGTAATATATAATGTGTAAATATAAGTTGAACTTGATGTAAAGATGACCCGTGTATCTTCCACACTAGAAAATCTTTAAGATTTAATACTTAAGATTTTTATCTTCTTGCCATGCTCCTGGCTTGTCATTTATGCTACACTGTAGATGAAAATAATTAAATGCATAAAAGGGGAAAGCTAGAGCATCAGTACCTGTATTTTTGTGCTATAGAACTGTTTCTTTTTATTACCTTTAATGAATCTTAATGAGTGTGGTAAACTCCAAATACATTGCTCTTATTGCTCTCAAAAAATAGCTTTATGCCTGCAGATAAACCTTGAGCATCCTTCAACACTGTCAGTCATAAAAATCAGTTGTTCATCCTTGCTAGGGTGGGGTGGGGGTGGTGGTTGCTGCAGGTGGTGAAATGTAACTTTATTACAGTTATGTACCGAGAGTTAAGTACTTTACAGAGTATATTACAGTAGGTTATTTTTACTCACCGCAGTATTTACACAGAACTTTAGAACTTACTCAGCTGCTGCTATCTACTCATCAAACTGTAGTTTTCTCATGTGTATGTGGTGTTGTCTGCAGGGTTTGTGGGTTCTCTACATGTTGAACGGATACAGAGCTTTCCCAGCGGCATATAAAGTATTGGGCCTCCTCCAATACATACTGTCAAACTCTGAGTCGTCTGACCAACAGGTAAGTTCATAAAATATTATACTATGTTGTTAAATTGAGTTCATGCTCATCAATTGACAGAAATGTAATGATTTTCAAATTTGATTGATAGATAGCTAGATAGAGCGCATTATTAATTTTTATAAATTGATTACATTTACTATTATACACGTACAGTGGGCATTATAACTATACAGTGGACATCATTTGTTTAAGCCAAACTAAACTTTAGTTCACCAGACTCAAATGTTTTTGGGGAGTGCTAATTCTCTTCATACATTGCATATTTATGCTGATCAGCTATGAAGAATGATCATAGCACGGCTCATACACATATATTGATGGCCACAAAATTAGCTTTTTCTTTAACACCGGATTGTTTTGTTTAAATGCTTCTACAAAGGTTTTATAAATAAGTCTGTATCCAGATTGATACTGTAAGGGCTGATCAGGGTGCTGGGCTGCCTCCAGCCTCCAGGGGGCAACGATGGACCAGTAATCAGCCCTAACAGTCTGCACCTGGTGGTTGCCTCTATAAAGCATGTTTATTGTATGTCCCTATGTGTTTCTCTCCATGAAGGCTGAGAGGTCTCGTCCTCCCCTTCATTCCTTTCTTTCAGTCCCCTTTCTTTCAGAAGGCTGAGAGGTCTCTGAGAGTAATTGTTAGGGAGTTTTCCCCCAAGTCTCCTTATTTCCCTTTTGAATTATTATTTGGGAGTTTATTTTGTTTAATGCCTTAGCTTTAAGAAGGTGGCCAGACTCCCCTGGCATCCTTGGCAAGTTTTGCTGCCAAAACTTTTAGTCATTAAGCCAGTGACCAGGGTTTAATTCTCATCTCGAGTAAATATATTTTCTTCTTTTATTTTCTCCCTTTTTGTTCCCTGTCTTGACTGCTTAGCTTTCGGGTCTACTCCTAACATCCTCTGGTTGCTCAAATGGTAGAGCACCCCCAAGCCCCCCCCATCCTCCGGACTGAAAACCAAGAGCGTTGTGCATACATGCCCAGTAAATGTAAAAAACTGTGCATTAGAAGATAAAAGTGAACATGGCTAGCTTTCAGAGTAGCCAAGACTAAAAGAGCAAGGATGGGCTACCTGAATCATTCAAACATCCTACATCCTTTATACCTCAGTATCCTATTTAAATTGCATTTAATGTTATTGACCTCACTCTATCTCAATGATTTCCAGCCCACACTGATTGCCTAGGAGATGTAGCTGCATATCAGACCATGAAAAATAATTCAATAATTTGTTTTTATTTCATGATATTTATGATCCAAATATTGGTATCCTTTATATGGTGGAGCCACTGTAGAAGGGGTGGTCCAAACAGAGGTTGAAGGCTTGTGCTAGCAAATATATATATAAATGGGTGACAACCACCCATTTGATAGCCAAAGACTCATTTTCTCTTGTGCTGTACTTGTGCTCCCACACCAGTTGCTTAAGCATATGGGTGATGTACAGCATGGGAAGCTTCTCCCCCTCTTCCAGCTGGAAAAACAATGCTTCTAACCCACTGTCTGATCAGTCTGCAAAATAAAATGAAGTGAAAAGTTAGTAGAGCAAAGTGGTCTGACACAGTGTGTACCCTTTACCTGAATAAAACCCTGTTGGTGTGGTTTCATCCACTGGCCATATCTGGCACCCTATTTTTAGTGAGATCAAGCTGGTGACTTCCAAATGACGGTACAAACCTATGATAGTAGCCAACCAGCCCTAGAGCTGTCTCAGGCTGCAATTTATGCTCTGTTATCAATTCAGGGTGCACCTGCCCATTGTCCAAGTGAAAGCTAATATACCATACTTCCTACTGCCTAATTGCACAATTTTTTGGGTTGAACCTAGCTAAGATCAGCCATTTCAGGACCGCTCGTAGATGTTTAGTAAAGGAACTGTTACAAATTAGTGTAAACCTAATAAGATGATGATAGTGTAGACAAGGGGATCTGCCAATATCCCTTTGTCAAATCCAGTGTCAAGTGAAAACAAGCAGCACCTAACTGATTATTGTTAATAAGTTAATAATTAATAATAATCTACTCCCTCAACCTATTCAGCCAGCCACCACTCGTGGCTGCTATTGTCTAGTTCTCGATTACGGTGCAGAACAGCAGCCCCCAAGAGTCCTAGAGGCAATCAGACTCAAAGAGGAGCATCTGGCTGAGTCTCTATTTAAACTCAGGCTCATCCTGGGCTTTCTATAACACTGTTAGTCTTAAGTTCCCTTTGGCACAAGGTGAGCGTTAGGGACACTGGTAATAAGCTATATTGAGCTACTTAGGTTTATCACTCCTGAGCTCCTCCCACTTCACTTGTTGTTTGTGTCTGGGCAAAACCTTGAAATTCTTGTCATGTTTCTCAAGTCGTAACTAATGTGTGCAGTCCCAGCAATGTTAAGGTAGGTGGCATGTGCCAAAGTGACATGCCCAGACCTAGAGTTTTCAGGTAGAACATAATAACATCACACTACATCCACTGTCTTCTTTCCACAGTGCATAGTGGTGCCATCACTCCATGTAAACCATACACATGTGCCAAGCCAGCAAAGTGATAAAAAATTGACTCATGGACTCATTGTAGGCATTTTCAGTTGTGGACAGGGAACAGCATCGGCACTCTGTCTGGTCTGTGGCTAGTGGTGGGAGGTGGGAAGAGGGGGCTTACAGAAGCCACACTGGCCAGCATAGGGATGGAGCTGATAAACAAGCAGAACTAGGCAGATCACTATTTATCTTTACTAGGTTCTACAGTTTCAATCCTAGAAAGGTGCAGTGTCATGATGTGCTGCAAATTAGTTCTTTTTAGTTCCCTAAGAAACAGCTGTGTGAAACATTGTTATTAGGAATCAGCATGGCAATAAGCACCACCCAATCCTACAGTAGTTACAAAGGAAAAAAAAAATTATTTTCTATATGACATAAGGTTTAAGGTTTAGAAGACCTAGGTGTAAAATCTTAGCTCCCTTTGCTATAGTTTTCAACCCATGCACATAAGTTACACCACCTTCCACTGTTGGAACTCCTGTGGAATGTAACTTCATTTATCAAGCATTAAACTGTTTGCCCATAAAGTACACACCGTTAATAATACCCACCTACTCATGTCTACAGATGGAGATTTGGACAGTTGAGTGTGTATGTCCACTGTTAGCAACACTGTTCCTCGGAGTAGTTATTCTTGGCACTGGAGTGAGTACACACTTTGTTCTTCACTGCTATCTTTGAAAACATATTTGATGTGCATCACAGTCAAATGAAAGAAGCATTCTCTCTCCAGGCATTATTCTGCATTAGAACTTTGGTGCCTGGCAACTCCATTGGCTTCCATGATGATCGCCGTCAGTCCATAAGCAGACAGCCATCTTTTACTTACTCCGAGTGGACTGATG
This sequence comes from Duopalatinus emarginatus, assembly GCA_028565595.1. Classification (NCBI taxonomy): domain Eukaryota; kingdom Metazoa; phylum Chordata; class Actinopteri; order Siluriformes; family Pimelodidae; genus Duopalatinus; species Duopalatinus emarginatus. The sequence continues at coordinate 30,278,052 of JAOVVF010000001.1, read as the reverse complement.
CCAAGCAGGAGGATTTTTATGAGCTGGATGCAGTTCCTGAGACACCTGTGTTTGATTGCTTTATGGATATGAAGACAGATGCGGACCCGACTACCCTCAAGGTCAAACCAGTAGGCCTGCAGGAAAGGTGACCAAATGACCAAAATTTCTATGACATTTGTCACATACACCACAAACACACACATACACACACATATATACAGTGGGGCAAAAAAGTATTCAGTCAGCTACTGATTGTGCAAGTTCTTCTACTTAGAAAGATGAGACAGGTCTGTAATTTTCATCATAGATACACTTCAAGTATAAGAGACAAAATAAGAAAAAAAAATCCAGGAAATCACATTGTAGGATTTTTACAGAATTTATTTGTAAATTATGGTGGAAAATAAGTATTTTGTCACCCACAAACAAGCAAGATTTCTGGCTCTCACAGACCTGTAACTTCTTCAGGAACCTCTTCTGTCCTCCACCCGTTACCTGTATTAATGCTACCTGTTTGACCTCGTTATCTGTATAAAAGTCACCTGTCGACAGCCTCAAACAGTCAGACTCCAAACTCAACCATGGCCAAGACCAAAGAGCTGTCGAAGGACACTGGGAAGAAAATTGTAGACCTGGACCAGGATGGAAAGAATGAATCTACAATGGGCAAGCATGTTGGTGTAAATGAATCAACTGTGAGAGCAATTGTAAGAAGATGGAAAACATTCAAGATCATTGATAATCTCCCTCGATCGGAGGCTTCACGCAATATCTCATCATGTGGGTCAAAATGATCATGAAAACGATGAGCAAAAATCCCAGAACTACACGGAGTGATCTGATAAATGACCTGCAGAGAGCTGGGACCCAAGTAACAAAGGCTACCATTAGTAATACACTACACCGAGAAGGACTCCAATCCTGCAGTGCCAGGTGTGTCCCCCTGCCTAAGATAGTACTTGCCCATGCCTGTCTGAAATTTGCCAGAAATCATATGGATGATCCAGAAGAGGATTGGGAGAATATCATGTGATCAGATAAAACCTAAATAGAACTTTTTGGTAAAAACTCATGTGTTTGGAGGAAGAAGAATGCAGAGTTGAATCCCAAGAACACCATACCTACTGTGAAGCATGGGGGTAGAAATATCATTGGGGCTGTTTTTCTGAAAAGGGGACAGGATAACTGATCTGTGTTAAGGGAAGAAAGAACAGGGCCCTGTATCATGAGATTTTAAGCCTCTTTCTATCAGTGAGAACATTAAAGATGGAACTTGGCTGGGTCTTCCAGCATATGACAATGATCCCAAACACACAGCTCAGGAAACGAAGGAGTGTCTCTGTAAAAAGCATTTCAAGGCCCTGGAGTGGCCTAGCCAGTCTCCAGACCTCAACCCCATAAAAAAATTGTGGAGGGAGTTGAAAGTCTGTGTTGCCCAGCGACAGCCCCAAAACATCACTGCTCTAGAAGAGATGTGCTTGGAGGAATGGGCCAAAATACCAGCTACAGTGTGTGCAAACCTGGTGAAGACTTGTTTGACCTCTGTCATTGCCAACAAAAGTTAAAATGTTAAAAAGTATTGAGTTGAACTTTTGTTATTGACTAAATATTTATTTTCCACAATAATTTACAAATAAATTCTTTAAAACCCTACAATCTGATTTCCTGGATTTTTTTTCTCATTTTGTACCGATGATGAAAATTAAAGACCTCTCTCATCTTTCTAAGTAGGAGAACTTGCGCAATCAGTGGATAAGTCAACATTGAATAATAAAATAATAAAAAATAAAATAATAAAAAAAGGCCATTTAAGTGTATGTGTATAACAGAGTGCAAGTGTATAAAATTTATTATAGTAATGTCTGTGGTCTAATCACTGATGGACATTCACTGACTGAAGAATAAAACTGTTTATTCATATTAATTTAATGATAACTATTTATATTAGAGTCCAAGCAAGAATATTGGTTATATGTGTCCATTATTCTGTTATTTTAAAATTTTTAAACTATTAACAAATTGCTTGACTAAACAAATATGTTTTCAGCCTAAACATTGTCTGAGTCCTGACCACTAATTGGAAGGCTGTTCCATAAATGTGGGGCTCTGTAAGAGAAAGATCTGCACCATGCTGTAGCCTTCATAATTAGTAATATAATATAATTAATAATTATAAAAGATGGAGTGGTTAGCGTTGTCGCCTCACAGCAAGACGATCAGAGTTAGATGCTTGGCCTGAGGCATTCTGTGTGGAGTTTGCATGATCTCCCTGTGCTTGTGTGGGTTTCTAGTTTGTTAATGCACCTACTGGAACAACCAGACAACCAGTCAAAAGCTGCACTAAGGTGAAGCAGCACAAACCGGGAGACATAGCCCTGATCAGAGGCCAGTAGCAGATCATTCACCACTCTAACCAGTGCTGTCTCTGTGCTTTGATGAGGCCTAAATTCTGAATAAAATTCTGTGCTTTATTAAGGCTTTAATAACTGTTAGATTAAATAATTTAGTAACATAGCCAGTGCTAAGAGAAGAATTGATCATTTTAAAAGAAGTTTGATTATCTTATAATATGATTACTTTTCCAGATTTTTTCAGCTTTGTCATTAAAAAATTCATGATGTTGTCGCTACTACATATTGATGTTGTGGATGCTTCTGTGGTGGTCTTTCTCCGAGTTATGTTTGGCACAGTATTAAATAAGAATTGCATGCTGTTTAAAATGCAACCAATTTAGTTTGACACCAATTACGAGCAATTTTGTTAGTGGCTTGTTTTAAGGTGTGCATTTAATAATTATACTAGCATTCTAGTTTTTTTCTTTTTAATTATTTCTGTAAAGTGGAGGTACATTATCCAGAGTAGAGCAGAATGTTGACTCATTCGGCTGCCTGATCAAGTTCATGTGGGGTCGGATAGTGATCCAATCCAAACTGAATACTCTCGGATATTACTGATAAAACATCTGCAGTAGTTGATGTAAATGTACTTTTGACAGTGTATTGTGGTGAAATGCCTATATTCTGGCAACTACATAGTTTAAATGAGATACATAGTTTAAATGAGATACATAGTTTAAATGAGGTAATGGTCTAAGATGCCATGAGACTGTAATTATAATATAGATAATAATTATATTATCTATATTTAATCCAAATGTTAGGATTAAATCAAGCATGTAATAGTCCATAACTACAAAGAAGAACCAGAGAGTGACACAGACATGAGGGTGACCTTGGACATAAAGCAGCCAGCCACCATCAACAAACCTGAGTGAATATGACCATAAACCCCCCCAGCTCTGCACCATAAATTATGAATATGCTTGACTAACCAAAAATAATAGTGAAAGCTGTTTAAAACCTCGAAGAACACTAAACTTTACCTTACTGTGTATAGAATAATCAACAATTACATCTACAAACTGATAACATTAACTTAAATAAGACCTGAACTAGGACAGGTCCGTTCCCTTAACTCCAACAACATTTTCTTGACTATGAAGGAGAATATCATGATCACTGTTGTCAAAAGCAGCACTTAAATCAACCTGTACAAGCAGAGAGACAACCCTGATCAGAGAGCAGTACCAGGTCATTCACAACTTTAACCAGCGCTGTCTCTGTGCTATGATGAGGCTTAAATCCTGACTGACAAATTTCAAAAATGTTTTTTTTATGCAGGTAGGAACATAAATGCTGTGCTACAACCTTTTGTAGGGTCTTGGAGATGAAGCATGAGTTAGATATTGGTCTGTAGTAAGATAGCTGGCAGGGGTTTAGGTTAGTTTTTTTTTTAACCAGAGACTTGATCACTCAGTTTAAATGATTTAGGGACATAGCCAGTTTTGAAATATTTTGTTTGATTACTTCCAGAAGTATGTTTGTGGAAAGTTGTGGGTCCAGGATCTAGTATACATGTTGATGATTTTGATGAAGAAATTGATGAAATTAACTCGGTCTCTTGGAGAGTGTTAAAAAATTCTTTTGTAGTGGTCTTCTTACTAGTTGGTATTGCTACAGTATTAAATAAGAATCTATGAATATTTTCTATTAGCATGGAAAAATTATTTGTTCTAGCAGCGGTAAGAGCTTTTCTGTAATTTAGGAGAGTCTCCTTCCATGCAGTTTGGAACACAACCAGGTTAGTTTGACACCACTTATGCTCTAATTTTCCAGTGGTCTGTTTTAAGGTATGCATTATAATCATAGTAATCATATTAATCATTGTACTACGGTAATAGTTATTTCTTTTTAATTATTTTCTCTTATTTTTTTAAAGTGGGGCTACACTATTCAGAGTAGAGCGGATTGTTGATAAGCATTCACTTGCCTGATGAAGCTCTGTGCGATCCAAGCACAGCTATACTATTATAATATTCACATAGCATATACTGTATAATATTGTATTTAGCATGTTTCCCTGATTATTGCAGTAAGTGCAGTACAGAGGATGATTTTATATGGCTTAGATTTTATACACTTTTACTCTGAACTAAGTTTAAAAATACCTCAGCAAACCTTCAGCTGGTACACATGACATTGGGTGTGTCCCAAATGTGTACTGCACACTAATACTATACAGTACATTAAATTCTTGATCAGTAATAATTTAATTTACAATAAGTGATTTAGAATTAAGAGACCTAATATTTAATAGTCACAGCTTCAGGTCAACGGTACAGGCTGTGTAATCAGAATTGTCTAGTTTTATATTTATTAAGTTGCTTGAACAAACTCTTTGAGTATTTATGTGTTTTCATTTGGCTCAGGGAACAGAAACAGCCTCTATGGTGAAACCTAGGTGATGACTCTAAACAGCTAGCATACGGTCAGGTTAACCTGTTTGTCTGCTCCCTGGCTTTGGCTCTGTATTGTCATGGATTAACTAGTCCTGTTCTAAGACAACAAGAAATGAGAGCAGCACCTTCCCTGGTGGGATGGATATCATCCCACCCTAACAGGCCAGCCTTGCCCTCAGAACTACTCCAATGGTCTATAAAGCCCACATTGTTTGTGGAGCACCACTTTAACATTCAGCAATTCGGTGACCATGTGATCACCATGTCGCATTGTGATGGGGCCAGAGGAGATTACTTCATCGGACAACGTGTTCACTAATTTACTCACCTCTATAACATTATTCTTAGTGACCTCTGACTGACCAAGGTGTGTATCATAAGCTCCTACAAAAAACTATTTTAGAGCTATCTTAGGCATGTTTTTCCACTGGGAAGGTGATCATGTGACCTGTGAATTTTGACTCACCCTGTATATGTATATACATACATACATCACTGTAATTGCTTTGCTATGGTTGCATGCATGGATGAGTCAGACATTCGCTGTATTCAAGGTGCTCTGTGGGAGTAGATAAACTGACTGAGCATCCAAATCTCTTGTCAGCGGACACACACTTACACCTATGGACAATTTAGAGTAACCGATCAACCTGAAATGCATGTCTTTGGACTATAGGAGGAAACCCACACAAGCATGGGGAGAACATGCAAACTTCACACAGAAAGGCCTAGGCTGGGAATTGAACCTGGATCATCTTGCTATGAGGCAACAGCACTAACCACTACATCACTGTGCTGCTAATATGTGTGTGTGTACGTATGTATGTATGTAAAACATGGCAATGTGCAAGATACCCACACATATATAAAGTGACTGAAAGATAGGGGTAGTGGTTGCCCACTTCTCCAGGCAAATGTATTCACTCAATCAGTCACTTCACTACACTTTTGTTTTAAATGTACAATAAAGTAATGCCCAATTTCTAACAAGCATGGTAATTTATGTTTATTTTCTCATGACCTGATAAAACCAACAGCTGACATGGCAAAGCAAACCACCACATACTGTGGAAACATTACATTGGACTTCAGACGCCTTGAATTCTGCATCTCTCAAGTCTTCCTCCAGACTCTAGGACCTTGAATTCCAAATAAAATGCATAATTTACTTCTATCTGAAAAGTGGACTTTGAATCATGTAGTAACCATTTTTCATTTATTCATTCAAGCCCAGGTAATGCATTTTTGTTGTTAGTTCTGTTTCAGGACTGGTTTGATATTTTTCAGGAATGCTGCAAATGTAGCCACTTTTCTGGAGACGTCTGTGACTGATGCGTCTTGATTCACTGACACCAGCTTTAGCCAGCTCTTTGTGAAGCTCTCAATTCATCAATTCGCAGTCATCCCTGTTGGTCGTGCACCTTTTCTTATCATATTTCCCCCTTTCAGTCAACTGTCAATTAACGTCCTTTGATCTGCAAACAGCCAAAAATGACCTTCTGTGGGTTACCCCTCTTGTAGAGGGTGATGATGATCTGCTCAACCTCATGTATAGCTTTTGTACAGCAGTCATGGAAAAAAGAAACTTAATTCCTTTTTAAATTGTATGTTTTTATTTTAGGGCCCTAATAGCAATTGTTATTCTCACCAAATTCTATTAATGAAAAAACAAGATTTCAAGTGATAACAAAACACATCATATTTCAATAAGTATTTTTTTCTACCAGATGTAAACTTAAACGTGTGATATTCTGAACCCAAATAAAACTATGACTGTTCCATGACTCCACACTGCCAGACTTTCTGCTTTTATAGAGTTACTCACACTTCTTGATGATTGATTAATCTTGTGCATTCATTTAGTAACACATGGCTGCTAATTATTCTTAAAGATTGTGGAAGTACAAATGGTGTACTTCTTTGCACATGGTTTTTGAATACTTTTTGGGAAAAATATGTATTGAATTTTGTTGTGTTTCTTGGTTGTCACTTGAGTTTACTTGTTGGTTTATAGATGTGAAAACCACAAACTCGTTATTTAGAGCCCTAATAAGTAAAAATATAGGATTGAAGGAGGACATATTTTCTTTTCCCATTATTGTTTATCCCCAGGGTAACACTGTTGTCTGAATCTTCTGTCACTATAGGAGAGGTTCAAATGTGTCTCTGACTTTGGATATGTGCACTCCTGGCACCACAGAGCCATATGGGGTGCTGCTGTCTCCTCGGGACCAGACTACTCAAGAGTACTTGGAGAATGCATCTAACCCTCTTACACCAGCACAGCTACATACCCGTGCTCTGGATGATGCTGTTCTACAAGCTGAGTTCTATGTAAGTTTAAATAATAATATATTTATACTCACTACAGACTTAGTTGATATATGAACACTCACAAATCTAGAAGTAATAATGATGAAAGAAATATGGCCACTTTTTTATTGCATGATTTTGGATGGCCATTTGCTCTTTCTACAGAATGTACTTCAATTACTTTAAGTTTTCCAGGCGCTGTAGTTAATCATCACTTCTCCACCACCATGCTTGTATGCAGCATTTGTGGCCATGGATTTTGCCAAACACGGCACTGTGTATGATGACCAAACAATTACCTAGGTCTAAAATCAGTCTAAAAAGTATACATTATGTTTTAATTGTAAATTTCATTGGGGTATCCTTCCTGTGATTTTGTCTAAAACAGGAGACACCTATGAACTTTGTGGACCCAAAGGAATATAACATTCCAGGTGTGGTGAGGAAGAACCGGTACAAAACCATTCTGCCAAGTGAGTAGATATATTAAAATTATATAACCTTAAATTGTTTAAAACTTAGATATGATACATTTTAGGGATATCTATTTACTGATTTCAATATGGTTGTTTATTTTCATCGACACTAAACAAATAGCCAAGTACATTTAATATTATTTAAAATTAAGTATTTGAAAAAAGTAAATAAATAAAAGAGCATTTTCTTGAGATTTAATTTATTTCTTTTTTATTAATAATTTCAGTGTTGTTATTTGATGTGTCATCATTGTCAATGTTTGTAAATGTAAATGTCCTGTTTAATTTTAAGGTTCCTACAAATGATAGACCTGCTGTCAAAAAGCTGTGTTGTATTAACTGGGAACTAACTTTGAATGACCTGCAATATCCTCGTTACAAAAACGAGTTTGAGTTATAATCTGTGTGGAGGTGTGCCTGTTTTTTTCTTTGCCAACCTGGATTTTCTCTTGATTTTTTGTTTTTTCCTCAGCTTGTAAAATCATGCCAGTGGAATTTGGCAGCCTTTCCCCATATTAAACGTCTTTAGGGGTAGATGATATTTCTAAAATATTTCATGTAATGTGGTTTGGGATGTTGTGAATTATTATATCCCATTACTTGAGAACAATTTGTCATGTAATTTTTATAAAACTTTTGACAAGACTCCTGAGTCTCATTTCACTGGCTCATTTAACTCTTTCCTTTCAAAAAGAAACATAGTATGTTCAAAAAAATATTTTTTAAAAAGGTAAGTAAATGCTTAATTTTCTCTGTTTTATAACCATAGTTGGCACTTTTTTTCTTTGTATCAAAACTCACAGGGTTCCTGTATAACAATTAAAAAAATGCTATTCTAGTATACTAAATTGCATACAGAATTTTATTAGATTGTGGGATTTGCCTAGGTATGTAAAAAATAAACTGGATGTTCTAATAAAGTTTGACAGATGGTACACTGAAAAAAAAATATGTTACATTCTGGATTTTAATATAAATTTGTCTTCTGCCAGGGTGTAAAAAAATTAAAGACCTGTAAATCTTATTTTTATTTTCTATGGCTTGCTATTATCTCCTTTGTCTTTCTCTAATTGAGACAAAGGTTATAATAACACCACTTTATTTGTAGGCCATCTCCTGCTGAACATGATGGTCATATTATCAGATAATTGATTTCAAATTATTCTAAATACTTTCTTTTTAGAATTTAATAATTTCTAAAGTAATATTTTGGAGATTACAACTGTGCTATCAATCCAAAACATTTTATCATTCAGATCAGAGTTTATGATAAAAATGTAGATCCTTGACAATTCTATAAATTCTATAGCAATTAAATGAGTTTTCTCTTTTCAAAAGATCATCAATTGCACATACAGTACCTTCATTCCTAATATAGATTTCTTTAACTATCATGCCATTGTTATAATTGACCAACCCCTCTTTAGTTTCCATGACTTTGTCTGATAAAAAATTTGTGTATGTGACTGTTTAGAAACTTATCCCATTAAAACTCAGATAAAATAGTAGTCAGTACACACCTGCCACCATTCAAAGTGACTCTGATTAACCCCATTTATTGGTCAGTACTCTAGTAAGATTTTCCTGACACTTACTTAGTTGCATCTTACAATAGGTACAAAAACATTTCCATGGCATACCATGATGGATATGCCATGAGGACAGTGAAGATGGTCATCACCAAATGGATAAAATATGGCACAACAATGACTAACAAAAACTGAATATCCCTTTAAAATTGTTAAAATGACGAGAAGAAACTCTTCTGGGATGCTACCGAGATGCCTATAGCAACATTAAAAGAGCTGCAGGAATTTCTGGTAAATACTGCTTGTGTTACTACAAGTAACAGTCTCCCATATTGATGTGTCTGGGCTGTGGGGTAGGGTATGGTAAGGGTGGCTACATTTTGCAAAGACCTACATAATATCTGGACACAAACCCCAACAATGTAAGTGACATGGAGGGGTTGAATGCCTCATAAATATACTTATCTACTCATCACCTGTTCCTTCTGACACGGGGTAGATTCGGCCACACAGGCGGTACACCCAGGGAGAAGGTTGATGACACAGTCATATTTACAATGAGGAGGTAGACCACTGGCTTTGGCCTTAATAAGCACCTCACTGAGGTCTGGTACTCAGCCAGGACTGTAAATTTCTGGGAAGTATCCAAGATTACAATAGGCCAGAATATCCTTAATGTGTCAGGAAATAAGGGGGTCCCATAGTTCATCCAGAGAAAGCTCAGAATGATGGGATTGTGCGTAGACACTGTGACGAGTCAATGAGATGGTTTCCTGATGCACAATGCCAACTTATAGTTGGTGTGGCTGGGTGCAATGTTTTCTGATGGGCCCTTGTCAATGGCTTGCACGTGTAGTTTAGGCTGTATGTCTGGTCTTGAGTTGTAATTGGGCAAGGACGTGGTCAGCATCCCAGCAGTAAAAACATAACTATTACACGTGTTGTTCCTCAGTCTTCCTACTTTTGCGTGGCCCAGCTACATCGACTCGAAGTGGCAGTGATGGACACTGGGTGCTAGTGAAGCACGTCATCCACACATATTGCCAGGTCAGTGAGGGTGACCTTGGCTTTATCCATGAGGTCTTAATGATTGGCAAACAACAAGGAACACTGTAGGATGAATCCCTAGCATTTGGCTGTTTCTCTGGAGTAGCACTTGGACGGTAAGGTGGGTCGAGCTGACTTTACCACCTGGATAACTGCTGGAAGCATTTATTTGGCTTCAGTAGATGCTGTTGATGTTCTCAACACACCTCCCCTAAAAAGTTGACTGCCTAGCACTGGCTAGCACCCACTGAGTCCATGGAGACTAGCAAAGTATTTCTGAGGTATGCATGTACAGACACACTTACTGGGACGAAGCTTGGACACACTTGCAGGTGCTTTAATAGCAGTTCACTAATACAGGGCAGGCATAATCCAATACACAATCCAAAATCATAGTCGAGCCTAATCTAGGCACATGTAGGAATCTTAGAGTGCTTTCACACCTGCCTTGTTTAGTCCAGACTTTTTGACTTTTAAGTTTGGTCCAACTCTAAATAGCAAGTGTGAAAGGTGCCTCAGACCACGGTCCAGACCAAAGGACAAAAGTTTGGCTTGACCAAAAGTGGTAGTCTCGGTCCGAATCAAACTGAACCGTGGTCTGGTCTCAGTTTGATTACTGTCTCTTGTCCTACAGAATATGCCCCAAGAACCATATAGCTTTACTTTTTATCTTCATAAAATGCCAAATCAAAGAAATATTTGGGCACAAACTTATCTTTGGATTTTCACTCCAAAGTACGTATCTAAAATGGTGTGATTGCAGTGCTAAATGCTAAAACATACAAGATAATTTTCTGCAAACAAATTATCCGATTGATATCTGGCATTGTCACATCCTCCTATTTATAGACCACATACATTACTGTTTGTCTATTTAAAGTGTGCATGATTGGTTAAGAAGTATTTGTAGATTAAGCTGCCTAATACCAAGCTTTTGTATGTTTTGTTGCTTACTTTTTACACTTAGATTCCTGCCTGTGCCTGGTTTAGTCTGTTTGCAGATTGGCTGACATTTTGCCTGCTCTCAGCTGCAATTTTGAATTGTGTTTGTGATTTTGTCTGGCCTTGGATGGATGACTAAGACAAACGCAGTTTACAGCTACAACGCTGTGTAAAATTCTCTGCTGTAGATAACCAGATTTGTATAAAACTCTCCAATATGGTAATTTGTCCATGCCCAAACCAAGTTTTCCGTTGCAGAATGTGTCAGCTATTTCATTTAAACTTAATTTATTACAATGTTTCACAATTGCTATAGAGAATTTGAGGCTGTGCTTAAATTTACATTACATTTGCATTTCTTTAAGATCCAGCAATTCCCCCACGTATCCTTTAACTCTGTATAAACCTTATTTTTGGGAAATGTATCCCCACTATTGGACATTACATGCTTGTCAAAATAGTCCTGAAGTAAGGACCCCGCAATAATAGTCCTAATCTGGCAAATAGGTCTCAGACGTAGAGCTGAAGCAGCTTCTTGTCCTGTGTCTCCTGCTTTAATTTTACCATGTTGAAAGAACATAAATTCAGAGTAAGTCTTTACTGTTTAAGTGTTTACTGTTCATGAAAAATAAACCAAATGTCCACTAACCCCCACCCTTTGTACAGAATTACACTGGCTACTTTCCCCCACACTAGCTCTTCTGGGCCAGTCAGGATTTTTTGTATAAAATATAGGTGAAATGTTGCTATTCAACCTGTTAGGTGAACTAGGCCTTGCCACCCTTCCTCCTTATTAAAAAAAAAGTATAGCTTGGAGGACCCAATGTAAGTTGTCATAAAAAAGTTCACCATGATCGATTGCAATCATGCCAGCAGTCCCACCTCTGAAGAACAGTTGTAAAAAAAATTATTTCCATCAGTCTGGTTTGCCCTAAATTTTTCAGACCTCCCATTTTTTTCTGTTGTGTGTCTTGGTCTCTAAGATAAACACCCAGGTATTTCATTCCACCCCTTTTCCAAACTATATCTGCTGGGAATCTAGGTAAAGATATTGTCCCACTTTCCTGCTACCAGAGCTTCATGTTTTTTCCCCCAATTCACCTTTGTGTCTGATATGGTTTCAAAATCTTGAATTGCAACCTTTGTCAAAATCTTGAATCCCAAAGTGTTGACATCTTTTTTTCTTTCATTTTTCCACATAATATGTTTGATTTGTCCCAACACTTCTCATAGCCTATTCACAAAATATTTTGAAAAATCCAAACACAGGAGGCTTACTGGTCTCCATTCCTTTATGTATTGTAGTTCTCCTTTCCTTGGAAGTTTTGCCCATCTCTGCCCAGAAGGCTTTATACAGCTCCACAGGCATACCTTCCACACCTGAGGATGTCTCTGCTTTCTTGACCCTTAATGCATCATAGAGCTTTTGTTTACTAACAGCCTTTCAAACATTCTATTACATTTCATTCTCTACAACCCTTCTGGGACTTTTGTCAGACCTTGCCAGTATTATTTGCTCTGTTTATTTGTATATAATTCCAAATAAAAACATACAACTCAATTTTGTTTTAGCAGGTTTTTAAACTTTTGTCCATTTTCAGATCATAGAGAATGAGTAATTCTACTCTGTTCTTTCTTATTCTACAAGCTGAAAATGCCTATGATCTCCTGCTAAATCTATTGAATGTATTGAGTACACATCCATGATCTGGGAGCAGATACAACAAGTGAAAAGAGAGAACAGTGACCTTCATGTGGTGTGGCTCAACATGGCAAATGTCTATGGCTCTGTCCAACACAAGCTGGTCGAGTTTGTAATGAAAATCTTCCACATTCCAGCCAGCATAACTATCATCGTATGATAGTTCATCATCGTATGATCATCGTATCATCAACATGAGTATCTCAATGGAAGTCTTTGCAGCAGGGTGGATGATGTAACAACTATCCTGCAGACAGCTCCATGTACAGCATGTCTCCTTAATCGGCTCAACGAGCTGACACAGTAGGCACGGCTGAAGATAAAACCTTCGAAATCCCTAAACCTCTCAATCAGGAAAGGGGTTAGGAATGATACAAGTGTTTTCTGCAGGAGGAGAGAAGATACTGCTGCTGGCAGAGAAACCCATTTGAAGTTTCGGGAGAGAGTACGCCTTTCGGGTAGGCATATGGGGAGGACGATACAGAAGCAGCTGAGAGAGGGGCTTATGAAGATCGACAGCAGCAAGGTCCCTGGGAGGCTAAAGGATTGGTGCTACCAGTTCACACTCTTCCAATGGGTGGTGTGGCAACTTAAGGTAGTAGTAGTAATAATAATAATAATAATAATAATAATAATACTTTATTCTTATATAGCGCTTTTCTAAAAACCCTTACAATCACTGGAAAAAGAAAGATAGTAACATAGAAACATTTAACACTACAGGTTAATTAGTAACATCAGTAACAAATACTGCCAATAGCTTTATTACAGGAAATCTAAAGAAGTAGGTTAGTGGTCTGTGAGTCAGCAAGACGGATGGCATAGCCAACTCCTACATGAGGAAGTGGTTGGTCCTCCCCTGCTGCTTATCTCAGGCTTCTTCGGCAAGAACATGCTGCAGCTACCCCTGAAGTCTATAAAGCTCGGATGCAAACAGAAGAAAACCTGTCTTGTACTTGAGCTAATGGAGTCCAGGGACAAAGCTGCAAAAGTATGAAAGTGGAGGTCCCAGGAAAAGGTGGGCCAAGCCAAAGCTACGAGGAAGCAGAGGAAGACCATGGTTGTGGAAGAGGTCTCACAAGTTGAACAGGACCAGTACATCATTAAGGCATCATTAAGTCCCAGGGCAAGGAGCATGGACCTGCTGAAAGGACACCATCTACAGGGCAATAACCTGGGCAGACATATGGCGAACACCACAGTCGCAGCTCACCCTTCCATGTCCCCAAAACCTCAAAAGATGCCCCTTGTGTAATAAAGTTAACGCAGGCCTCTGGTGCAGCATTGCTCTTACTCAGGGTTGCCTTAGATGGCAGCACAACTAGGTGCTATATAAGTTGGCGGAGCAGCTGGAGGGATGCAGGGTGAGAGCAAACAACTCCACAGATCCCCCTTATCCAAACATCCCATTTGTCTGACCAGGAGAGCATGCACAGAAGACAGTGTTGGGAAAACACACATGTCTTCTTACTCCTGACAAGAAATGGAAAATGTGTGCCAACCTGGGTATTTAGCTAGGCTTCCCAACCAAGATCACACAGTCCATCAAGGAACTGGCTGCAGAGGCAAGCTACTGGCTCTGGCTATGGAGTAGTGATATGAGCTGGGGCTCAACACCCCACTGATGGCAGCTGCAGGGGGTGGCAGGGAGACATCCCCACAGCCACTGCTCACCCACCGTGAGATGTACTTGTCTGGGGGCAAAACATCCATGAACGGTGGCACCAGCTGACGACCCTGCAGCTGACCCTAAGTGCCCCAGAGAAGGTGTGGCAGGCAGATATGACACAATCTGTACATTGCAATTTATCTGTGCAATTCCAGTATATCATTTTCTAATTGTTTCATGTGATTTCTTATGTAAATCAACAAATTAAAAGTGTTTCTTAGCAAATAAAAGCTTTTACTTAAAAATAAAAACAGTTCACATAACCATGCAGTGATTTGCAGTAACCTTCTCTTACTTGAGCCTATGTATATTGTCTAGCATTTTTATTTAATACACCCCCAACATACATCCCCTCATAAACAAGTTATAATCTGAATTACTGTTCTCTAAAACAACACTGATATCCTTAAAGAAGCAAACTCTCTGAGACATATGTAAGTGCACACACATTTACAATAAATACTCATTTAATAAAACAAAATACAAAATAAACCAAGATTTTTATTAAAAACACTCTATGGCTAAAAAGAGCCTCTCCCGTTCCGACTCCATTTAGTTTTAATAATATCAATTATTAAATATTAATAATATTTGAAAATATCAATAAAATCAATGTATGCCTCTTGAATCAACATGAAGTTTAATATATTATATACTGCTGCCCTTTTATAGCCATATATTGCTGCCCTTTTATAGCCATCCCTAGCTACATTTACATTTAAAGACCCTGCACTTTACTCTCAAAAACATACAAAAAGATGGTTTAGGTGACACCATACTAGGAACAGATTTATAGCCAAATACAACCTATGTAGTTTCAAAGCCATCCTCCTTGCAATCCTAAGTTTAATTCTTGTGAAGAATTCTTGTACTGTAAGCTGTTCCTCTTCCTTATAATTTAAACTGGCTCAATGAATAGAAATCTCAATCTCAGAAATAATTTTATTTTGCACTTTACAAACAAAAATCACACTGACCTAGTAATTTAGGCTGCATGCTCCAAATATTTCAAGCCCAGATGTTGAAATGTTACACCAATAAAATGGACATAAAATGTTGTGGCTCTCAAGGTGGCTTGATCTTAGTTGAAATTGGACACACTAGGTCTTTCTAAAATTTGTGTTGCTGACTCCCTGGTGTAGTGCATTATATTTCTTATCTTACTAGTTCTGAGATGAAAGATGGATGTGATACTAATGTTATCTACATGAGGTTCAAATCATAGAGTCAGTAATTACATCAAGATATTTTACTGCACATGATGAAACACAGTACAAACAGAGAAATGGAGGGAGTAAACTATTGGAGGGAAGAGATCTCCAAGTGGTTTTCTTAGACTTTTATCAGGTACCAGATAATATTGCAAGGCTAGTTAAAGGTTATATTGAAGCTATTTAATTCTCCTTTAGTTAAGGGGTTATTGAAAAAATTAGGTAATAATCTTAGGGTGGCAGGGATGGAGGTTAAACCTAGTAAGTCCAGAAGTGTGTCTATTCATGTTTGGGATTCCACTAAAGAGAAATTATAATTGTACACAAATATACTTTATACAGTTGTTTTCAACTTTGGGGCAACAGGTTGGAAAAGGCCCACATATGGGTGTGATGGTCAGGTGTTCACAAACGTTTGGCTTCATATTGGTGGCTCCATAAATAATCTGCTGCTAGATAAAGAGGGGTATCTGTTATTCTCAAAACATTATCATGTGTGGCTTTCAAGGGATACTTAATAATTGTAAATGTTTACAATATACATACACTTCTAAACGTTCGGCTTATGAGCTACCCTCATTCTTAATATATCACCTTAATATTTCAGACACACACAGTAGAGTTTGCCTTCAGGCAACAAATGAGGATGACTTTCTCAGCACATACATCAATGCTAACTACTTGAAGGTAAGTGCTGTTTCATTTTTTGCTTACTGTATATTTACATCTGTACATCTTTTGTCTAAGAATAAATAATGTACGCAAGGTTTTCTAACAATAAATATACAGTAATATTAGCAATATCACCCACATGGTTATAGTACTATATCTGGTACATTGTGTAAGTGACTGAATATATTAATTTTCCCTCACTTATTCTGCTTTAGAATTTTGTGTTTAAATTTTTGTTTTGAATTTTCTCTTGGTATCATGGATACAGCAGCACCAGCTTTTAAAACATCTACAGATGTACTCTTATTTTTGACAGTTGGACAATCATTACATAATTTACTGGAACTATACTGTTGAATGAAAGTTGTGCATGGGTGGGAAATAAAAAAGTACACCCTCCATAAATACCATTATTTTTATTTATTGGGACATAAATAACAATTGTGTGTACCCAAATAAACCCAAATAAACCCAAATAAACTCAGGTAACAATAAAACAAACTCGAGTAACAAAAACAATTCAGGTAAGGAACATATGGTCCGGTCCAGTTATGGCAATGGCCCACTGGAAAGTCCCACTGGCCCAACTGTAGCCTGCCATATTATTAAATGTACAAGATTAGTTAATCATTAAAAAGTCTCACTGAATGCAATGATGTCCAAATTACACCTGCATTTAATTGTAATTTTATAAAATAGTGCAAATCAAGGTAAATGTTTTAAATGTAGATTCTGAATGTGATGCCAGGAACATGTTTAAAAATGAAGCTGGGACTCTACAAGGTAAAATGTACTGCTTTAAAAATCCATTTGTTGAAACATCTTACAACTGCTAAAATTAATTGCAACAGATTAGTAACATGAATGTGTATGAAAAGTTTCAAAAGTAAAGACTGGGAGGGGTGAAACACTGCACAAGCAAATAGTGCAACAATTAATTTTTTTTTCTTAACAAAATAAAATAGTTGTAATGCTTATGTGAAAGACACACTCACAGAGACAGGGTGGATACAATATCAGGGTATTTAAGAATACAGTTCAACCAAATGCAAATAGTAAAGCAGGCTTTTAGTCAGTAATCAGGCAGAGTTTAGGTGATCAGCAGACAGGTAATCAGGGACAGGGGAAAGACATAAATCCGTAAGAAACAGAGCAAATAGTATTCAGAGGGAATAAAGCTTGGTAATGTTCACACAAGCTAATCCAGTTCTGGGTTGCACCTTTCTACCTGGCCGTTGGACTGAGGATGACATCCAGAGGTGAGGCTCACCATGATGCCCAGGCACTCCCCTTCCAAACCCTGGAGGTAAACTGGGGTTCCCAGTCACTGATGATATCTTCCATCACCTGATAAGTGATGAGAAAATTAAGACGCTTAAAGAACAATGGCCAACGTGCGTGCCTCAAGTCCAGAATGGGAGAATGTGAGAATGTTTTTAAATACTGCAGGCTGCGGTGGTCAGTGAGGATCTGGACAGACTGCAGGGCTCCTTCTAGCCAGAGTCTTCATTCTTCCAGTGCCACTCCAGTGTCAGATGCATCCACCTCCACAATAAAGGGATTTCCAGGGTTGGGATGGAGAAGGATGGGTGCAATAATGAAAGCAGTCTTGAGTTTCATGAATGCAGACTCCGCTTCTTTCTCAGCATGTCAATGATGAGGCACTGGGCGACACTGGGTGCTGAGGAAAGACCAAATGGCATAACCAGGTATTCGTAGTGGTCAGAGGTGGTACTAAAGGCAGTCTTTCTTTTATCCTCTTCCCAGATGCACACCAGATTTTAAGCACTATGGAGGTCCAGCTTTGTGAAAACCCAGGCTGACCGTAGCTGCTCCAGGGCTGATGGTACCAGTGGGTATTTTTTGGTGACCTGGTTAAGGCTGCGGCAAGTAATGCAGGGTTCAGGAAGACCTCTCCGTTTCTTCTGCATAAAGAAGAAAGCTGCACTGGTGGGAGAGGTTGACAGCCATCTGTAACCCTGCTGAAGAGCCTCCTCAATGTATTCCTCATATGGCCCTTTGCTCATTTCTGGAGAGGGGGTAAATGCAGCCCCACAGTAGAAACAAAGATCCCTGTGGCAACTTCTCTCTCATTTGCAGGCCCTTGCCGCAACTGGTCCCAGTTGCATAGGTTCATCCTGGAACCATGTAGAACTGACTGGAGGCAATGCAGTGTTGGCAGAGGGTAGTTTTGAGGCCACTAGCACTGCTGATCATCCAGATGGATGGCTAGAGTGATCAGGGAATCCATGGATGTGGTGTCATCTCGGCAGGCAAGCTCGGACAAAACCTCCAGGTTGAGACCTTGTCAGAAAGCAGTGATGAGAGCCACTCCCTGCTGCTAGAGTGCGGAACTCCATGTCTGTTCCTGATAATGATAAGGATGTCATTGCTCAGTCTGTGCCTGTTCCTGATTCTGCTGAGGACATCATCATGATCTTGATTTTGATGAGTGTGACATCGCCCGACTCATGCCTGTTCCTGATCTTGCAAGTAATACCTAGCCTGTGCCTATTCCTGATTCTGCTCAGGATGTGCTCCAAATCATGCAGAGGACATCACCGTAGCTTAGCCCAAGTTCCAGTGTGCTCCTGATAATGCTAAGGACATCATTATTGGCTCATGCCTGACCCAGCATTTTGTGTGTGACTGCGAATGAAAATGTTTCTGCCTGTGATAGACTGGCAACCTGTCAGGGGTGTTTCCATGCCTACCACCTCTGGGATAGGGTCCAGCACACATACATGCTCCCTAGTTAAAAAGATTGTAATGGAACACAATTGCATGCAAGCTGGAATTTTAGATTTGCTTATGTGCTTGTAATACATCAGTGTATACTGAAATACTGTTTAAAAACATTTTATACATTCAATTGTTAGGCTTATGACTTTATAAAACAGTTCTCTTGCAACCTGTTCAAGGCCAAACATCACCTTATTAATCACATAGTTAGCAAGGCCCTGTTTTGTTTGTTTTTACAGCTGGGTTTGACAAACTAGCTTCTTATGCTGCATGATTTCAACAGGCAAACTTTTTAAATTTTCAGTGAAGTACTGCATTATTTAATAGGTAGAAAATCCTCAAAAATTTTTTTCATTAAATAGTTGCAGGAACCTGCAATGATCGTACGAATTGTCCTACTGTACGGCATATGTTAATGTATTCTCAAAACAGATACACCCGTTTTATAAGGCCCCAGAGTTAGGCAGAGAAGAAAACAAACAATGTCAAGATGACCAAATTGCTATTTAAACACATCCAGGCCAAAGTTCTGGAGTCATGGTTAGTTGTTTGAAAATGATTAAATATGTGACAAAACCTGTGACTTCACCTATAAGAGGATTTTCAGCAAAAGTCAGTGACAGGGTAAGAAAGGCAAATAAGGGGACTTGGGTAGCCATTTCACTAGCTTGTCAACAAGTTTGTTTTGTATTGTGAATTTGTTCAAAAACACAAAACAAAAGCAACTCGGAATCTAATCTAAACGAAACACGACATGAATGAAAGAAATCCATAAACATACAAGTCCAACGTATTCAGAAACTGTCTATAACAAGCCAACATAAGCATGCTGAAGCAGGGCTTAAATAGTCTTCTCAGTCAACCAGGAAATGCAGCTCCGGTGAGCGTCTGGGCACATGATGAGAGAGAGGCGACAAAAGCCTCAATTGACCCCCTGGGGCTGCTGGGTGTTGTAGGAATCCTGGCATAGCCCTCTAAAGCATGTCTTCAAATGTGCCAAACACACAAGAGGGCAAGTGGTGTCTTTGGGACTGTCATCTGATTTGAGGCTTTCCACTTTTGAACCTGGATCTGGCGGCAGTAAGGCACAGTGCCAGTAATGCCCTTCTCAGGGTCAGAAGCAGGCAGGTCCTCTGTGCTGCCCTCTTCATAGTGAGAAGCATACATGGGCTTGGTGCTGCCCTACTCTGGGTGAGGAGCAGACTTGGTTTTAGTGCAACCCTTCTCTGGGTAAGGAACAGACATGGGCTCGGAAACACCCTCCTCTGAGTCAGGAACAGATATGTGCCCAGCGATGCCCTCCTCTGGGTGAGGAACAGACATAGGCTCAGTGCTGCCCTCTTCTGGGTCTGAAACAGACATAGGCTCAGTGAAGCTCTTCTTAGATTAGAAACAGGCATAGGTAGGACTGCGGAGGCTTATTCATCAACCTTCAATGCAACAACCCTGGCAGGAGCACAAAACATCTCTTCTGAGCAGGGTTATTTGCAGAGGTGCGTAGTAATGCACTACATTTACTCTGTTACATTTATTTGAGTAACTTTTCGGATAAATTGGATAAAAGAATAGTTTTAATGCAGCATACTTGTTACTTTTACTTGAGTATATTTGTGAAGAAGAAGCTGTACTTTTACTTCGTTATATTGAGCTACATTCTGCTCGCTACTCAATACTTATTTCTGTCATGATTCCGTCTCACCAATCAGGTGTTAGGCTGCATCCCAAATGTGTACTACACACTAGTACTATAAACGATACACTATGTGCTTGCATTCCTCTGATTATTTTTACCATATAATGATAAAAATACTAATACTAATAATAATCAAGAAAATTTTATTTATGTTACTTTGTAAATATTTAATTCATTATTGTTTTAGTTGTTTTAGAGATATTCTTTACTTCTGAACTTGTTCATTGTTATTATTGTCATTATTTGATGTCCTGATTATTAAAGAGGTTACTCAGCAGTTACTCAGTACTCAAGTACTTTTTACTTTTACTTGAGTAACATTATTCTGAGGTAACAGTACTCCTACTTGAGTTTAACTTTTGGCTACTCTACCCACCTCTGGTTATTTGATTAGCTGCTGAGCATCGTTATAATCTGCTTTATATGTATAGAGTCACTGGAATGAGTTTTTCACTCCTGCAGTTTTTCTTTTGGGTCCATCCCAATCAAGATGGTGTTAAGTGTTAAGTGTTAGGTGTTAAGTGTTAACCATAATATGAGAAACATCCCCCTATCATGATGATTTCATGATCATTTTTTGCAACAATGTGATTTCTTGTTGACAGCTTGGCTTCACATAGGCGTCTTCTAATTATAATAACTGTAGACTTTCTTTGACCTCTCTGGAGCTGATCATTTGTTCCAGTCAAATGGTAGTTTTCCATTTTCAAATCTTTTTGGTTTTGGAAATAATTTAGCTGAGCATTCAATAATTTTCTGCAATTCTTTGTTTTCCCCTCCCCAATCAACTTTTTAATCAAAGTATGCTGTTCTTATAAACCACATCTGGAACGACCCATTATTGAGTTTTTAGAGATAAGGCAGGAGTTTGGGCATAGTGCCAATATCCTTAATATCCTTAATGTCCTCCTCAGGGTCAGATGCAGGCAGGTCCTTAGTGCTACCCTCTTCATAGTAAAAAGTATGCATGGGTTTGGTGCTGCCCTCCTCTGGGTGAGGAGTAGACTTGGTCCCAGTAGTGCTGCCCTTCTCTGAATCAGGAACAGACATTGGCTCAGTGATGCCGCCCTCTGGGTCAGGAACAGAAATGACCATTACTTAGTTTTTAGAGAAGAATGCACTATAACCAACATGCACAACATCTGCTGCTTTCATCCATTAATAAGGACCACCTGTTTGACACCTGTTTTTTTTCACAGAATCAATGACCTCACTAATTGAACTTCACCATGCTATTACTTTGAGCATGCCCCTTTTAGTTAATTATTCAGTACACAGAATCAGCAGTATGCACGTCATGACTGTTATTATTCTACTACACCTACTAGTAAATCTTTTGCCATGTAGATATTATTTTTTTAACAAACAGTGATCGATCTGGTTGGTGATGTTGGACTGCTATTATTTTGAACACAACTGTAGGTGATAACAGGCCCATGCAGATTATGGTACAGATGTGGATGCATGAGTGATGAAATAAAATGAAAGTCCAGAATTGGTCTTTTTTCTGCCATCATCTCCACTTTGTCCAGTTTCCCCACTAGGACTGAGCTTCCATTTCTGATGATTCTATTAAGCTTTTTGTTATTAACCTTCATTGTAATTATGCTACCCTAACACACAACAGCATAGATGATGCTACTTGACTAAGTAGCTGGCTTCATGCCAATGGACTTCAGCCTTCTAAAAAAGTTGGCTCTGTCCCTTTTTGTACAGGCTATCCACATTTACCTCCCATCACAACTGGTCACACAGGTGAATACTCAAGTACTTGTAGGTGTCAACTACTACAGTGCAGTCACCCTGTCATCAACAAAGTGGTTAACCACATTCCTGTATTGCTTCTCCCTCCCCTCACTAAAACACCCCACAATAACAGTGACATCAAAGAACTTGTAGATGGCATGTCTCAGCAGCATATCTGAAATTAGAGGTGTACATAATAAAGAGAAAGGGAGCCAGAACAGCCTGCTGTGCAACTCCAGTTCTGCACATGATTTGTTTTGATACAATTCTGTGGTCTCACATACTGAATCTACCTTTGTTGCAATCACACAGTGTTCAGCAGGTAAATACCAGCATTCCTCAATTAACACATGTGGCTGATAGGTGTCATGTTTGGGTAAGTGATGTATAATAAAAATACTTGCAGTCATAGGGTTAGGATGAAGTGTGGGGAAGCTATAATATAAACAAAATATAAACATGAAGTCCACATCACAGACTAAAAGTAAACATGAATAACCAAGAAGAACAGGCCAGGAATATCCAAATCATGAGTTTAAAAGTCATGGAATAATGCAATCCATAGGTATCTTTATACACTTACATGTAACATATATAATATACACAATTAGTCATGACACAAACCTTCAAACACAGGGCTTAAATAGTCTCTATTTAAGTTAAATAGTTAATAGTTAAATAGTCAAATAAATATGGAAAATGGGTCAGGTGCGTGCCGGAAATCATGTGACTGGGGAGAGCTGGCAAAAACCTCACATGACTCCCTTGTGTAACTGGGAACCTGAGTCCCAACAGCTGATCAGAGACAGGAGATGGCTGAGTGCAGACATCTGGACAGACAGAGCGACATCTTCATCAGGAGCAGACACTTGAACGAACTGAGCAGCACCTCATTCTCAACTCTAAGTGTTTTTTTTAACAGGTCTTTTACCACTTCCAGTTTCGCTCCAATTCCATTCACTACCTGCGTAAGGGAAACAGTATAAACTCAAAGACAAATTGCTTTATCATGGTGTCTGCCCTCACCCACCTGGAGAATAAAAACAGCTCAGATGTTCAGATGCTGCTCATCAATTTCAGCGCCACTTTCAGTACAGTTATCCCCACCAGGCTGGTGTTCAAGTTCAGTAACCTGGGACTTTCTCACGAATAGATCTCAGTCAGTGAAACTAGGCAATCAAATGTCCTTGAGCCTCAATCTGAACACTGGTCTGCTGCAAGGATGCATATTGAGCCCTGCTCTTCTCCCTGTTTAACCATGACTATGTGCCACTGCACAGATCTAAAATAATTAAGTTTGCAGATGACAGAAGTTGGACTCAGTAGTTCATATCACTGACAATGACAAATCGACTTAGAGGGAGGAGATTCAGCACCTGGCAGCATGGTATTCGTCAAACAACCTCACCCTTAACAATGAAATGACCACAGAGCTCATTTTGGACTACAGAATGAACAGATACAAACACCTTCCTGTCCAGATCAACGGATCTGAGGTACAATGTGTCTCTAGCTTCAATTTCTTGGGTGTCCACAAAGTACTGTTTGCGAAGAGCATACAACATCACAGGGACTCCTGTGACTCCTCTCACCCAAGCCACACACGGTATAACCTCCTGCCATCTGGGAGAAGATACAGGAATACCCATAACAGAATCACTCTGCACAGGAACAGCCTTTTCCCACTATCTACCACTATACTGAACTGCTCAATACACACCAGCACAAATACTGCCTAAATTACACACAATGGACTAATCTCACACTATACACTCACTGTTAACTGTACAGTACATATATATATATATATATACACACACCGAGCATATTTCTGTCATGATTGCACAATGCTACCACTTGCGCTAAGCTTATAATTGTACAATTGTCATATCTGCACTCACAACTTTGCACAATGCTATTGCACTTCTGCTAACTGCTAACTGAGCAATGACAATAAAGTTGAACCTATCTATCTATTGTTGAAAGCAGTACACAGCAATACAGCATCTTTACTTCTTTACGAGACTAAAGAGAGTACATCCTCACAAAATATTACGAGGTACACTGTTAAGAACATAGTAACAAACTGTGACAGTGTGGTATGAAGCTTTATTATGGCTTACAGGAAGGCCCTACCGATGGAACTATGTTGGTAAAACTACTGACCAGATTGCACACACTGGACTTATTTAACAATATTTATACACACCATTACAGTGCATACTGTACACTGTGTACTGAATTGCTGTACATATTATTCTGTTATATTATTATGTTATGCATATAATAGTGTATGAAGCAGTAGTCTAAGCTTTATATTTATACAATATGTTAATTTAATTTAGCATACTTGTATGTTATATAGAGAGAACTACAATGTTCTATATTGTGTGTATTCTCATCAAGCCACAGGATTCAGGAGTCCTGAATGGCGTTTGTATAAGTCACATATACTGTATAGTCACTATAAACAGTGTACAAGCCATCATTTTTTTTGCTTTGTGTAGTACTGCATATTGAGCAGGAAGCCATTTGGAATTCATCCTGGTCTCAGGTATGAAGATCACGTTACCATAGAAACAGCTGAAAATGTAGTTGGTGCCATTACCCCGCATTTTATGGAGAAATGTGTATTCATAAAAGCTTGAATAGCAGCTGAGCATGAAAAAAGCATGAATAGCAGCTGAGATTATTGTAAAACCCTTAGTGAGGACAGTGTGCAGATAATGTAATTATATGAACTAAATGTTCATATATATATAATAAAATAAAAAAATATCACTAGATTATCAGGAGAGAGTTAAGGCATTTTGGTGTTAATACAAACACCATCAGTTGTAAAAGTGTGCATGTAGTACCTCTGGCAAAAACACACAAAAAAGTCACATGATCAACACATGACATGAGATGTAGAGTCACATAATTACTTAAGACATTTATGAAGTGTGCTTGCCAGAGAAGATAGTGTGGAATGGCCCTCACTAAACGGAGGAGTGGTCTAAGACATCGCCTGTCCCTAGGCTATAGTGCTGTATTAAAAACTGTACCCCACTATTTTATGGATAAACCAGCTTGTTACACCTTCGAAGGTTAGGAGGGGCACCACGGTAAGCTGTTGGGAACAGCATTTTCTCGAATTCCTGGAACACTTTTACATGATGATCTAAGGATGAAGACCAGAACTTGTCGCCAAATGTTATCCTGACTTTCTTTTAAAAATAACTTATCAACTAAAAGTTCACTCAGAAGCAGTTATAATTCTGTAACTGGTTGATTAAAAGCTGCTGTGTATTTAAATGTTGCTTAAAACAGAAGCTGTATCCTTCTTGTGAGATGCATATGTTAATGCATATGTATAAAATGCTTTGCAAACTCTTTCAATGCAAATTGTAACACATTTGCCTTTTACCCTATTTTGCCTCATTTTATCTGTTATTTCAGTCCCCAGAACAAAACAAACTTATACCTGTACAAAAAACACTCCAATGCTGATGTTAATGTTGTTGCATATGCCTTGTTTCGCTCTGCTCATACATTTTAATGATCTTAAATTACACACAAATTAAATGCAACTGGAAAATTTAATTAATCCAAATTGTAATTAGCATTTGAATTTGAAAAAATCTCAAGATGACAGTATTTTAATTAAGTGGTTGGATTTTTGTTTAACAAGACAATTCTTGGTCATGGCAGCCAACCTTACTGTATTTTTCCTATGATGAAATCATGTAATAGTTTTTAATTTAAAGTTAATTAAAAATAACACTTAGCAGTCTCAGGCTTGTGGGCATCACCTCTTCATATCACCATGGTGTAATCGTTTTCTTTGAACTGCAAATTGCCTTTACTTTTTCATAGGGCTATGGTGGGCAAGAGAAGATGTACATTGCCACTCAGGGGCCAACTGTAAACACAGTGGGAGATTTCTGGAGAATGGTTTGGCAGGAACACTGCCCAATCATTGTCATGATCACCAACATTGAGGAGAAAAATGAGGTCAGCCCTATAAGTAGATTAAAACAAACACATAAAACGGTGAAGATGTAAATAAACAGAGACAGTATGTGCACAGAAGTTTAGCGAGCTTTACCACTCAAACATATTACAGTAAGCTCTAAGAAATATAGTATCACACAGCAAAAACTGATTATTATTGTAATTATTAAATTTGTTGCTGTATTTAATGAAGTTGCATGTGTTCATTTGTGAACAAATGAGTGTCATTTGCTTAAACAAACAAACAAAAGAATCTTGGGTTAAAGTAGTTGGGATATGTACTTGATCCGGAGTATATTTATTTATTGATCTAAATGAATATAATTAATACATAATATATAAAATAGTGTAAAGCATTTAGACTCTATTTTGGGACTGTACACAGTAAATGGATATAATTTTTGGGTGATCTGGGCTGTGTTTACATAGGAATGTTAAACTTGTTAGACTGTTTTCTCAGTATTTATTAATAACTGAGGACACTTACATAATTTTTTGTGGCCACTTAAAATATTTTGTGGCATATATATATTTTTAATCTATCTTCACATAATGCTTTTGTTATATACAGCAACAAATGCTATGTGGTCTTATGGGTAGACTTTTGTGTTCACTGGATATATACTTACAAAGTTTTTGCTAGTTTATTAAAAAACCTGGAATCTCTTATTTATAAAATTATTAAATATATCACCAATGCAACATAAGAAGAGAGAAAATTATATTGAGTATAGATGAGACTGCAAGTGATCATATAATTGTTTGTGTTTTACAGAAATGCACAGAGTACTGGCCAGAGGACAGTGTGACCTCTGAAGGCATTGAGATCACTGTCAAACAGTTAATTCAGGCTGATGACTACAGTCTGAGGATCTTCACTGTGAAGGTGATTCTTTCTGGCTTACACACTAAAAGAATTGAGGAAAAAATCTACCTATTACCTATATATCTCCATGTGTAATGGAATTTGTTTTTACACATTACAGAAAAACATTTAAAAAGCAAAATAAAATAATATAATTGCTTCTTAGTATGCCCTATGTGTATTCCCCCAGCTTGGCACAGAATGCCTGATGTTCTATGATAAGAAGAGCCTGAGTGATACATCTATAATAAAAAGTAATATTCAAAATTATTGTTTATAAATGTTATGAAGTACCCTGAGGGAAATTATAAAATTATAAATACTCAGGTCAAGACATGGCAAAGACACAAAGACAAAGCAGAAAATAAAAGTGCAAACATATTTGGACAGTCAGTGTTTATTTAAACAAGTAATTTAGTGCAAAATATTAGTTTCAAAATTATCTGCATCCTTATATCAATATTTTGTGATATCCTTCTATTTATTTATTCTGCTGCAACAAATGCTATGTGGTGTTGTAAGGGACTTTTGTGTCCACTGGATATACATTAAGCCTTAATCACAAAGTAAAAGCATGTTTTTGCTAATTTATTAAAAACTGAAATCTCTCATTTATATAATTATTCAGCCCTTAAAGTATTCCAAATTAAGTTAGTCTTTAAATTATTTTGACTTTAAAATTAAACATTCTGTAGACCGCCACATTTAAATAATATCTATATTAGGACATAGATCTGGTCATTGGTATGAAACAGCAGAAGTCTTCCTAGAGCTGGCCAAACTCAGAAAAGTGCAAGTAAATGTAGGCCTTGTTTAAGAAGGTGACCAAGAACCCAGTGGCCTAAGTTCCAGCGACAGGGATACTTGACAGAATTAAAGAAACAATTGCAGATTTATGCAGATAAGACAAGGTGAGGTTCTTGCAGACAGATGCTCCACAGTGCACAGAAACTCAGACTGGGACAAAACTTTCCATGACACCTCCAATGACAACTCTCTAAGGGTTCTTGACTTGCCCTGATCCTCATAGTGTATCCAGGGAAGAGAACAAAAGAGTCAGTTAACAGATGCTCTCCACACAATCTGATCTTTTTGCAAGAAAGAATGGGATCCAAGTGTGTAGACCTTGTTGAGACTGTAAAAGATTCAAGGCTATAGTTGCTACCAATACTCGTGAATAAATCATGCGAATAATTGTTAATGTGAGATTTCAGTATTTTATTTTATTTATTTTTATATGCAATAACACCTAAAACCTAATTTTTTTTGCTTTGTTATTATAGGTTATTATGTGTAGAACAAAAATATTCAATATCACAGTAAAAAAACTGTAGGCATCAGAATACTTTCTGAATCCACTGTATATATTACGTTTTGGTTGTATATTCATGGCAGTTGTCATTGTGAAGATAATCATTGTGACCTCCATGTCCAGAGAAGTACAAGTGACTTCACTCATACAGAGAAGTAGAATGACTTGTCATTTAAGAAAAGAGTGAAAAGATGGGTAGGGGAAGGTTACAGTAACTTGCATCACTTTGGTTACAAATGTTCATATACAAACAGATTACTGCTTAGGACAAACACCTACCTACTAAAACTAATGATTATTCATGAAAATACATTTACAAGTAAAATTTGTTATTAAACCAAGTTTTAATTTTATTGTGCAAGCTGTGGTACACTGGTTTTATAGTATGACAAATTCTTTGAGTGCACCAAAAACTGTAAAATACATTTAGTATTTAAACTAATCATAAGAGCAATTTTAGGATATGTCATGGCAAATGACATAGGTCATTGTCCTGTATTGAATAACAGCATAAAAAAAACTACTACTACTGCTACTACTAATATTAATAATAAACAAAACTAATGAAACAAATGTAAATAAACAAGATGGCAACATTAGTCCTAATACCTACACAGTGCATTCAATAACAGTTTTACACTGAGCTCTGCCCACTCACCAACTGGACTCTGGAATGATTGAGCTTGAATTTTTAAATAACATAAATATGCAAAGATATCTATTTATACACCAAACAGACATAAAATTAAAACCACCCACAAAAACAGCTCTGACCTATTGAGGCATGGATTCCATGAGAGCTCTGTGATATCTGGCACCAAGACATTAACAACAGATCCTTCCATAGATATTCTGTGGCATGCTGGGCTAGAATTTGCCCCCAAACACATCAGTGAGCTTTGAAGCTCATTTATGGGCTGTCCTTCTTTGGACTTGGTGGGTAACCATTTTGCTAGGTAACCATTGTATACTGAGAACACCCCACAAGACCTGCTGTTTTGGAGATGCTCTGATAGAAGTCCTCTAGCCATCACAGTTTAGCCCTTGTCAAAGTCAGATCCTTACACTTGTCCATTCTAATTCCAACATATAAACCCAGACAACTGATTGTTCCTTTGCTGCTCAATATGTTCTACCCATTGAGAAGTGCCATGGTAATGAGATAATCAATTTTATTTACTTCAGCTTTTGGTGGTTTTAATGTTATGCTTAATCAGGGTATGTTGATCCATCTCTGTTAGAAGCTCCACCCAGCTCCATCTCTATTAGAAATTTACAGGTTGGCTAAAACAGTGTCTGTGAAAGGGGCTTCGAGAATATGCTTGTACATGATGACATAATAGTGTCAGGGCTGAGTGGAAACAGGTGAGGACAGAACATGGCTAGTGATTGGCTGTTGGATGAGTGGTGGGAGGTTCAATGCATTGGCCACCAGAGGGCATGGCCACAAGGAAACCGTGGGGTGGAGTGTGCAGGGCCACCCCAGC
>JAOVVF010000001.1:30236082-30247770 GCA_028565595.1 Duopalatinus emarginatus | reverse complement strand
CCCATGGTGTTCTGGGAGTTGAAGTCCGGGATGTCAGAATCAGGTTCCTCCCGCTGATCGGAGGGTGGCATGACACATACATATAGTATGAATCTTAAAAGAATGGGTGACCTGAAAAATGGGTGGTTGGTATTTCAGTACAGACTGGAAAAGGGTGAGACCCGTGGAAGCATTAGTCAGGATGTTCTTTGCATGCTCTGCCCAATGTAAAAAAAAAATTACGACAGTATGTACGTAAAAATACACCCACCTCCTGATTTAATCTCATAACTTGGCCACTGTATTCATGATGATATCCAGAGGAAAAGATAGGATGATATCCACAGGAAATTTCACCCGTGAGGTGAATGTGCCTCTCGGTTAGACACAATGTCTTCTGGGATGCCATAAAACCTGAAGACTTTGTGGAACAGATTTTATGCCATTTACATGGCAGTGGATAAATTGGGTAGTAATACCAGACAGCATGCTTTGGAGAACCTATCGATTATAACAAGGATCGTAATACGACCTTGAGATAGTGGCAAATCAGTTAAATCAATAGACAAGTGTGACCAGGGACATTGTGTAATGGATAGTGGTTCTAAAAGCCCTGCTGGGGGAGGATTTACACATAGTCTGTGACATTTTGTACAACAGTAGACCATAATATTTTTCTTCTCTACCAGGGAAAGGATACATTGTATACCAGGGTGACCAGAGCTCAGGAATGCTACCAACTGCAGTAAACTGCAGTAAACTGGCTTGCATATTCTGTGGCACGTTGAATGTCCATAATTTACACTATACAAAAAGAGGGGAGAATTAGTTCACTCAGCTCTGTTCCTTTCATGTATATGCCTTATTGTTCTTTGATCCTGGTCTATATGTCAAAGTGAAATTAAATCTAGTGAAAAACTGTGCCCACCTGGCTTGCCGGAAATTGAGTCATCTTGCAGGCTTGATGTATTCTAGGTTTGTGGTCAGTAATGATTACAAATGGATGACAAGCAACTTCCAGCCCATGTCTCCTTTCTTCTAGCACCATATAGAACACCTGAAGACGTGTGAGAACCTGTTGTATATGCTGGATAGGTTCTGTAAATGGTGTAAATAATAATATCATCAATGTAACAAATAACCCATCTGTTCATAAAGAAATTCAGATTATGGCCCTGGGGGTCTGTAAATAATAATTGATGGAATTGACTTTTTCTGTTTATGCTTGTTATTTTAGTATACAAAACCACTAATGAGTTACAATTATGCTAAGATTTGTGTGTAATACCTAGATTATTATTATAAATAACTGTGACCCCTCCTTGTCTACCAGTTAGACTGGCTGGTGAGTGTAATTGTATCTGGAAGGGCTAGCTTTATTTAGTTCTACATACTCATCTGGTTTAATCCATGTTTCAGTTAAATCCAATAAATTAAACACCTGATCAGTAATAATTTCATTTATAATAAGTGATTTAGATCTAATATTTAATAGTCCCAGCTTTAGGTCAATGGTGCAGGCTGTGTTAGAATTAGAATGGTTTAATTTTAAGTTCATTAACTAGAACAAACTCTTTGAGTATTTCTATATTTTTGTTTGGTTTAGGGAACAGACAGAGTCTGTTTTTCTGCTGCCTGGCCTTGGCTCTGGAGAAATTAGTGCAGCACCTTCCTGCCCTAACAGGCCAGCCTTGCCCTCAAAACTACTAGACTAGAGCTGATAGTGCCCTTAAAGGCCTAGCTAATTTCACATGTCTCATGATAGTCTCCTGTAACCAGAGTTCTTTCAGGTTTCTCAGCAAAGAAGAGAAGAGCAAACCTGTTAGACACGTGAACCTTTAGAGGTATTGTGCTTCTATGGGCGAGCCTAAGCATTAGCTTTGGCTTTTCAACGATGAAGCTGATTCGTTACCAATTTGCCCTGCTGTGAAGGCTTTTTCCAGAGATTCCAGATTCCAGATTCCAGAGAAGGAGGCTTTTTATGTCCACCTAAGTAATCCAGACTTTTTCATACTGATACTATACTACTCTCACTATCACTAACCCTCTTTAGAGACTGGATGTGCACTTGTAACCTTGATATCTTCTCCATTAGAGCTAATTAATGTACACTTAGCTCATATAAAATTATTACTAATGAAAGAGAAAGAATGACTGAACATCACTGCATCAAAATCCCTTTCATTGCCCAGAAGCGCCACTGTATATGCCTGTGGTGGCTAGGCGGGGAGGAACTGAAGTCATTCCCAGAGAGACATCCACAGAAGAAGGTGGAATAGATGCTGGGGTTGCTGGTTGAGCTTGAGTAGGTAAAAAACTTCGTAAAGCCTGGACAAGTTTGTCCTTGTCAGTCCTTGTAACCCATGTCAGTTGGGTTGAGGTCTGAACTTTGTGCCATTGTGACACCTTTATTGTTTTTCAGACATTCTGTTGTAAATTTGCTAATGTGCCTGGGATCATTGTCCTGTTGCGTGACCCAATTTTGATCAAACTGTCTGATAAATGAGATCACATTTGACCCTAGAAATCTATGGTCTATCGAAGAGTTCATGGTTGACTTACAATGCCCAGGTTTTGTTGGTGCAAAACATGCCCAAATAATCACCTCCACCACCTCCATATTTAACTATTCATATAAAGTGTTTGTCCTGATATGCTGGGCTTGGTTTTTGCAACATGGTGCTGTGAATTATTTAACTTAATTAACTTTTCCAGAAGTTTTGTGTCTTGCTCAGATGCAACTTTGTTAACTTAAGCCATGCTACAATGTTCTTTTTAGAAGGAAAAGGCTTTCTCCTAGCAACTCTTTTAAATAAGTCATAATTGTTCAGTACTTCTCTAATTGTACTGTTATGAACATGAAGATTTAACTCCCTTTTGGAGTTCCAGCTCTTGGTTTTTACAACTTCTTTCTCATTGCACGGTCTGATTATGCAGTGAATTTGCTAGAACATCCACTTCTGGGAAGATTGTCAGTTATCTTGAATGTTTTTCATTTGTAATTAATCTTTCTCACTGTGGAATGATGGGACTACACATTGTTTGGAAATGGCCCAATAAATCTTATGACTTTTCTCCTTGGCATTGTGGTAACACACACACCTAAATGTTCCAGACCAGCAAACTGCAAAAACCTCTGCTTCTATAGAGCTGGTCACACTTGATGATCAGTTAATCAAGTTCACATACCCTCTTAATTCCTATAGAGGCGTTAAGAGTGTAATTCATTTTCACACACTGCTTTTGCATTTTGGAATAGTTTTTTTTAGGTAAATAATGACACTGTGGAGTCTGTTGGTCCTCAGCAGCAGCAAGTGATTTTCAGGTGATTAGAGCTTCAGAAAGAAGCAGTTTATCAGGGTGGACCAGGCAGTTCCAGTGAGCAGAAGGTATCAGGAATGGTGGTATTTCCAAGGGCAGTTTTTTCAAAAGGTATCAGACAAGATTAAAATAATCAAACATAAACAAATAATAATTAAACTTGATTTTTTTTTTCAAAACAGATTACATGTTTTTTGATACTGAATATTTAGATCTCATTATTTTAATCCAATCTAACATTTAATCAGGATTTAATGCTACAATTGGGTTTTTCAAAATTCAGAGCAGAAATCTTTGATACTTTTAATAACAAATAACAGGATTGTCCCACCTTAAAAGTAGGATTCAAGATGCATAAGCAGATTTAAGGACACATTTTGTACACAAATTACTTGGAAATATCCCCATGTTCTTTCCACTTACTGAAAAGAAAATATCAAAATTTAGGTTTTTACACTTCATCAGAAATAACAATGTCAGCTTCTTTTATTTTTTATTATTATTTTTTTTAATGGAGAGTCATGATTTGCTCTCCATTTGCTTTTTCTGCTCTTCAGCTAGGCTTATGTGTGTGTCCTTGCTCTTTCAGTTTATATCCTCACAAGTTCTTTATAGCCATCACTGTCTTTCAAACCACACTTTCTTTTTTATTTGGAGGATTGTGTATCTGTTGAAG
The DNA here is from genome assembly GCA_028565595.1 of Duopalatinus emarginatus. Taxonomy (NCBI): domain Eukaryota; kingdom Metazoa; phylum Chordata; class Actinopteri; order Siluriformes; family Pimelodidae; genus Duopalatinus; species Duopalatinus emarginatus. Next base: position 30,243,794 of record JAOVVF010000001.1, on the reverse strand, counting down.
TTTGTGTTTCTGTTGAGTGCTATGGTTTATTACAAATGATGTCTTTCCCATTGGCTCTCTGAGGCCAAGTTCAGAGGTTCACAGTTCCCATCATCATTGTTAGGCCATGATTCACTTTCTGGGATTACATCACAAAATTCTCGTTTGTAGGGCTTGTTCCCAGTTTGAGGGTACTTAGCTTCGGAGTTGTCTTTACAGGCCTTCTGCTATAAGTTTTTCCATCTTAGTTTGACTTGTTCGTTTTTAACTGGTCACTGCCAGTGGCATTAACTCGGCCCGTGATTGTAGCCCAGGCATGTTTCATTTGGCTTGTCACAGGAGTGCTAAATATTTCTATTATAGTTGGATAATTTATACACACACCTCCCAGTATAAGAATCTCTTAAAATGCTTCATTACTGATTTTTTGTTTCCATTAACAAAAAAATGCTAAAATAATCTGTCCAGCAGGTGGCAATATTGAGGAGCATTAAAGCACAGAAAATCCAGATCTAGAAATCCTTCTCCATAGATATCCGAACCAACTTATCCAGTCTAAAAGTATGTGGAAAAACTGTGACAAAATCTCTGAGATCAGATCCATGACAGAAAAAAGGGGATGGATTGAAAGTTTTGAGAAACTGGATGTGTCTCAGGCATAGAAAGAGTGTTTTAGTTGTGTTTGTTTCCATTGTTTATGTTAATTAGCTTCAGCTGTGTGTAGTTAGTGTACAACTTTTTGTCTATTTATGTGTACCCTGCTCTTTTGTTCTTTTAGTTGCTAAGTATATCCATTTCTAGCCTTTATTTGCCAAGCTGTAGTTGTAATAACAAGTTATATATATTGACCCATGCTATTGTTTTTTACCTTGAACTTGACCATTGATCTTTTGCCTATTTTGATGTATATATATACACACACACACACCCACACACATTTGTATATATGTACAAAGTGCCTGCACTTTTTGATCAAAGTAGGTGTGGCGGATCATGAGACTTGGCATGGATGGGTAATGTGACTTGACACCATTTAGTGTTTTATATGTCTATGGCAGTATTTTATAATTAGTGCAGGTACTGGAAGCCAATGCAGTGTGGATATGATGGGGTAATGTGGTCATGTCTAGTTTTAGTAAGGACTCTGGCCATTGTATTCTGGACTAACTGGAGATTGTTAATGCACCTTCTGGACCATCCAGATATAATGACATTACAATGAATTAACAAAACCATGAACTAGTTTAGCTGCATTATGTTTTTAGAATCATTTTTGATTGGAAAGAAAGCTGTACAAGTAAAGTGTTTGCATGAGCTTCAAAAGAATTACTGGATAATCACACCAAGGTTTTGTTCTGTTGCTCGTGTGTAATTGTGACACGCACCCAGAGTAACAGCCTACTTGGCTGTCTGTGGTCCTAGTTCAAGTGGAAATTACTCAGCATCTAGTGTCTAATGTCTCTTACTTATTTCTCATCTTTATTAAGCTGCTATCTCTTCACTGATATTACAGAAGCGTATAACTGTGCGTCATTGGCATAACAGTGGAAGCTTCCTTCGGTCAATGTCTTCTTTCTGATTCTGTCATCGTCTCTGCTGCCTGACAATAATGTCCATACTTATATTATTGTCAGGCAACAAAGATGGTGACAGAGTCAGAAAATATGCAAACAGAATTATTAATATATTCACATACACAAAGGATTTTCACCCACAAATTTTTGAATGGTGTTTAAAAAAATCTGGTGACATTTCTGTGGGCAGAATATGATGTAAACTGTAATATGGCTGTCACACTCAACCTTTGCCCCATTTACAACTACAGTTCAAGTCTACATTCACAAGCAGGAGTGCGTGTCTCATGAGTTCTACCAGACTTTCAGAATTACCTTTGAATGGAAAAGATAAGGCCATATGAACATAAATGAGAGAAAATCATCTCTATTGAAGTTCTTTTGTCCAGGTCTCCATCCATGTCAGACATTACTGAAACAGGTATAGGGCTGTTATTTACTTCAGTGCAGGTATCACAAAATATTAAAGATGCAAATAATAAGGATGCAAATAATTTTGAATGTAGTCTTTGTGTAAAAAAAAAAAAAATTAAGAAAACTTTCTCACAAATTCACTTGTTTAAATTAATTTTTTTTAACAGAGTTTTTATGTTTGTCTCCTATTCTACTGCTAACCTAAATAATGGCATAGGCTTGTGTCTGGGTGTGTATGTTTAGTATGAAGGTGAGGAACGCAATCTCAGGCACTACTGGTACACATCATGGCCAGATCAGAAAACTCCGGATAAAGCACCACCTCTTTTACAACTGGTCCAAGAAGTGGAGGAAGCGAGGAAACAGGCTCCACCCTCGTGTGGCCCTGTCATTGTTCACTGCAGGTAACACCATGGTGCTATTTAGCATATTAATTGCATCCTATAACTCATTAAAAAAACATACAGGGGTGGACAAAATAAACTGCTTAAAAGTAAAGAGAGTTATGTATATCTTAAATGAAATTTATTAGTATGTTTTTTTTTTCATTTCACTTTATACAATTTGTGGGCAGCTGACAAGAAAGGTATAATATTGTTACTGATTAGTCTAGTGACTAGGCTTTGTTTTTGTCTTACACACACACACACACACACACACACACACACACACACAGACACACACACACACAGTATACACCGATCAGACATAACATAAACACCACTTGCCAGTTCATGGAATGGACTTACATGAGCTCTGAAGATGTGCTGTGGTATCAGACTTCTGGTGATATTTTGTGGGATCTGACCCAATGAGCTAGGCTTTGCCCACCCAGCACATAACTGAGCCTTGAGTGTCCATGAGCCTGTCTCTGCTTTACTGGTTGTCCTTTCTTGAATCACACACCTATTTTTTCTGCATCCAACACATTAACTTCGAAAACTGATTACTCAGTTGCTGCCTAATATATCCCACCCCTGGACAGGTGCTATTATAACTACAGGGTGAGTCAAAAGTCACACAGATACATTTTATTTCAGAAACGAAACAGAAAATGACATATCTGAATACCTGTCAGGAATAGAGCTTCCGTGTACCTCGGGACGTCACATGAGGCTCCGCCCCTTCGATGCTTATGCATCTCCTGGCGCACCTGATTTAAGTCGGCAGGTAGATGGGAGGGACTATTTAAGCCCGGTGTCAGGGCATGGACATTGCGGCTCATAAGTAGGTCGATGGCAAGAGATCCTTGTTATCCTTGACCTCCGCTTCCGAAGCATCATTTTGTTCTTGTTTTTCACCGTCTAAGTTAATGCTCAGTGTTTGGTTTTGGTTTTCTATTTGTTTTTGTATTTAGGTAAATAAAGTATAATTCCCTGCAATTACGTCCTATTCTCCTGTTTTTCGTGAGTTCCCATACTCACATTCGCCCCAGTCTCATTATGCCGCAGTTACAATAAAAGGAAGTAATGGGTGAGGGGCCAGTCTTTTAGGCTGTCTGGAACATAGCAACCATCTTGAAAGCTGCCATATTGGATAAGGTTTTTCCACTGGGAAGGTGGTCATGTGTCCTGCGACTTTTGACCAATGAATTTTGATAATTAATGTTATTCACTTCACCTGTCAGAGGTTTCGTGGTTTTACTGTTATGTCTGATTTTTGTATATACTGTTTATACACAGGGGAGTCAAAAGACTTATAGGCCTGTAAATTTGGTTATTGACTGGCTCCTACACTGGGTATACTTGCTAGCTGTGTTGTAACTGCATTAGCTTGATAGGAACTGGCGCTAAAACTGCCAGAACTACCACTTACAACATAATATCGAAGCATTATTTAACCAGAGAATTAATTGGTATGTATGCATCAATACTGCATTAAACACTATTCAACCAGATTTGATGATTCCAAATGTATTCACTTACAGCTCTCATCTATTGTTATGAAGTACAACTAGAACTTTGTGACATGCAGTACTGTGTAAAAGTCTTAGGCACACCTAAAAAAAGTAACATAAAGATGACTTTAAAAGCAAAAAAGTTGCTTTGTTTTAGTCCCAGGTACAGTTTGTGCAGTTTAATAATGAAATTAGATGGTTAGTTTTACTGAGAATCTTGAAGAATTTGTCACTGTTTTTCAGAAGATTTTGACTGTCACATCTGCGTCTTTTTGCACTTTTAATTATTTTTTTATTTAATTTTTATTATACTTTTTTATTTCTATATGTTGCTTTCTGTTTTGAAAAAAAAATAATCTACAACTTTTTTTATTGCAAAATGTTTTTGTACTGACTCCCTAATGTCGAATGTAGAAAATAAATATCAGTAACAAAACTTGTACTAAAAATGGGTGCCTAAGCCTTTAATACAGTAGTGGATTTTAACCCATTTGGATATATGTAGTTTGCTTTTTTTGCTTTTTGTCTTTACATTTTTAGCAATCATTATCACGCGGAAACTACACTAGGTATTTTTAAAGAATTTTTACACAGTTCATCAGTAAAGGTGTTAGTTATACGGTAAATTAAAATAATGTAATATTAAAAGTTTATTTCTGTAGTCTGATATTGATATAATTTATTCTTCATTTAAGTGTACATTATCACATTTTCAATGTACTATCTATCAACTTATTTTTACTTTGAATAAAGTAAAAAAAAGTCACCTTACAGTGCGGTATATATAGTTATAGTATGCATGGAGTGTTTGTGATGTGAAGTGCGCAGTTATACAGCCTTCCTGGCTTCAGTGTCTAGGGAACAACCTTGCAATTGGTGGATATCATGCTCCTCTAAGCTTTTGCACATTTAAGGTTTAATTTACTCTCCTCAGTAATCTTAATGTTAGCATTAGCATACATAGTAATGTAATGTCACCTTATCACCAGCTACATGGATGGAGTATTGGATATAGGCTAATGGGTAAATAAGATAAGATAAAATAAGATGAGACTTTTACTTAACAAGCAAATAGATTAAACCCTTTATTTGCGTTGGCAGAAGTTAATATAATTATTAATAGATTTTGGGCACAATAATATATACTAGGGCATCTCTACTTCTATCACAACTGCTTGTATGTCATGAAAATAAGAAATATAACAGTGTCTCCAGTTATTAGAATTATTATTTAAACAATATAAACATAGTGTATCTTTGAGTGTATTCAGCGCATGCAACTACAATAATGAGAAAGACTGACAGACAGAAGGTCATTACTGAAAACGCTGGCTGTTTACAAAGTGCTGTATCAAAAATACTGTATTTGAAAGTTGACTGGAAGTTAAAATGAGATTAGAAAAACAGTTTGTGCAACAAGGGTTACCGCAGCCTTGAAAAGATTGTCAAGAAAAGTAATTTAAAGAACTTAGAAAAGCTTCATAGGGGTGGACTGAGGCTGGCCAGTGCATCAAAAGGTTATATAGGTCTATGGGTCTGACATTTTCTGGAAATAAAAGCCCAGTTTATTGTTAATAGAGGTCACAGCAGCATTTTCCACATACCCAGATGTAGGCAAAAGATTTTTAAAAAATGGCCAAAAATGGTGGAAACGTCAGATAGACAGCACAGGGGAACCTTGGCCTTGTGGTTCACTGCCCCCTAGTGTTCACTACCATGTGTGTTTCACTAAACTGATGGGTTAAATGTGGAGGTCACATTCCTCAGTGTGCAAACACAGTAGTCAATTAGTTTACTTTCATTTTCACTTTATAAGTGATGTGGCTTAGAGTAAAGCTGGGATGAAGAGGCTTAAAATTTGGACAGCAAAGCAAAGAAAGACAAAGAGCAAAAAAAATACTTAGTTAAGAAAGAGGGAAAATGAGGTCCCAAAAAGTCCACTGAGACGGACACTCTACTGCATTACATTCCTTCACTGAAAACTGAAATATTTTCTATAGTCCTACAGTCATATTCAGTCATATTGAGCAGTCATATTCTTGCCTCTCTATAGATGTTCAGTTGGGTTCAAGTCAGGGCTCTGGCTGGGCCAGTCAAGCACATTATTTGTCCCCAGAGTTGTCCTTAAGCCGCACATGTGCTGTCTTGGCTTTGTGCTTAGGATTATTGTCTTGTTTAAAGGTGAACATTTGTCCCAGTCTGAGATCCTGAGCACTCTGGATCAGGTTTTCATTAAGGATATATCTGTAGTTTGCTTAGTTCAGCTTTCCCTCAACCCTGATGCGTCTCCGTGTCCCAGCTGCTAAAAAAGAGCCAACAGCATGATGCTACCACCACCATGCTTCACTGTAGGGATGGTATTGGGCAGGTAATGAGCAATGTCTAGCTTCCTCAAGATATGATGCATAAAGCTGAGGCTAAAATGTGTGTGCCAAGGCACTTCTTCTCAGATTACTTAGTTTGGTGGGGCAACCAGCTCTAGAAAGAAGGTTGTTCTAAACTTCTTCCATTAAAGAATTGTGAGGCCACTGTATTTTTGAGAACTTTCAGTGCACACATCTTTCCTCCTCATGGCTTGGTTTTTGCTGAGAAATGCATTGTCAGCTATGAGACCTTAAATAAACAGGGGTGTGTCTTGCCAAATCATGTCCAGCCAACTGAATGTCACAGATGGTCTCCAGTCAAGGTGAAACTTCCCCAAGATAATCAAAAGAAATGGGAGGCCCCATAGCAATGAGTCTGAACACTTGAACACAGTCTGTGCGATTTTTTTGTTTTTCCTTTTTATAATAAATTTACCAAAAAATCTACTATTTTGTAATTATAGGATATTGAGTATAGAATTTCAGAGAACAACTAGATTTTTGACTTGATAGATAGATAACCAGTTACCATTAAATTTAAAAAAGAAATGTACAGTCATGGGAAAAAGAAAGTAAACCCTCCTTCAATTCTGTTAACGGTCAGAATATTTAATGTTTAGAGATATGAATAAAAACTCAGCTACATCATCTTAACTACATACGTATGTAAGCACATTAAATGTTTATATTGATGATGGCATAAGTCAATATAGAGTGGTGTACAGTACACAGTGAAACATTCCTCCTGGACCAAGGTGCCACACAAAACAACAAACTGCACAATACAACTAAATAATAAATAAAATAAATAAGTAAGACAATATGCAATAAATACACAAGACAATTTACAAAAAACAATAAATTCAGGGAGCGAACAGTGCAGTTAACTGGTAGTGGAAGCAGTTAGGTGCAGTTATGTCCATTTTATACATATACACATTGTACTCATTTAGCAGCCCACATACTTGCGACCCCAAACACAAGTCCCTGCAGAGGATACTCTCACTGGTTCCTCTGTAGAATATGCTGAAGGTGGGAGGTAGGAGATGTGCCTTCTTCAACTCTCTCAGAAACTAGAGACACTGCTGGGCTTTCTGGTTTGCTGGTGTTGAGGGACAAGGTGAGATCCTCTGTCATGTGAACTCCAAGGAACTTGGTGCTCTTGACTATCATCACCATGGTGCCATCAATGTTTAGTGGAGAGTGATCATCTTTCAGAGACGGTTGTTGACCTCTCTCTGTATGCTGACTTGTTGTTCTTGTTGATAAGACCTATCACAGTCATGTCATCTGCAAACTCGATGATGTGATTTGAGTTGTGCTTTGCCGCACAGTCATGAGTCAACAATGAGAACAGCAATGGACAGAGTATACAGCCTTGGTGGGCCCCAGTGCTCAGCATGGTGGTGCTAGAGATGTTACATCCTATCTGGACTGACTGAGGTCTCCCAGTCAGAAAGTCCAGGATCCAATAACAAAGGGAAG
>JAOVVF010000001.1:30220057-30235982 GCA_028565595.1 Duopalatinus emarginatus | reverse complement strand
GAAGACTTCGTTGACATGGGTATGATGGTGGGTGCCTTGAGACATGTTGGGACGATACACAGCTCAATTAGATGTTGAAAATGTTGGTGAAGACATCTGTCAGCTGGTCTGCACATTCGCTGAACACTCTATCAGGAATGTTGTCTGGTCCAGAGGCTTTCACTGGGTTAACTCAGATAACATCAAGTGCGGTAAGGCACAACACCTGATTGCTAACTGTAAGTCTAACTCCAGCCTGCTTGCCATGCTGTAGTCTTGTCTTCTGTAGTACAGAAGTGGTGGAGGGGTGATGTTTTGGGCTTGTTTTGCATACTCCGGACTTGGAAAACATGAACTCTACTTTATGCCAGAATATTTTTGAGACCAATGCAAAGCAGCCTGTCCAGCAATTTAATCTGGGCCAAACTTGAGTCATAAATTGAGGCCAATGATCAGCAATTTGACATCTGAATAGCTAAAGAAGAAACAATCAAGGGCTTGGAATGGCCACATCAATTTCCAGGCCTCAACCTCACTGAGATTAATTGTCACCTTTGCTCATTTGTTTGTTTATAAAAGCTGGTGAGGGCCACAGCATTTTATGCCCAGATAGATAAAAACCCATGACTGTATATAGGTATGTAGGTATTTAAGGTAAATAGTGGTCAAATCTTTCATGACCTCGACTAGGACATAATAACAGTTGTATTTTTTATTATTATTTTTGTGTTGAATAACACTGCTGCAGTCAATCTTTTGTGGATTTTGTTTAGTTAAAAATTGCCTAGTATCCCACTGTGCACATTGCAAAACTTATATGGCATAATTCCAGGAATGTTTTAAGCTATTCTAAAGAAAAAATGGACCAAATCCATTTATGTACTTAATATCAGCTAATAGATAATAACTAATTTATTGATTGATGCAACTTTTGTCCACTTCATGTATGTTATGTATTATTGTTTTTGTCAGTATCCTATTTAGGTTTATCTACTATTATTAATCACTGTTCTGGCATAAATATTAATATTTTACTTAAAAGAATAACCTAATCAAGGTCACTGCACAATTTCTCTCAGTGCAGGAATTGGCCGCACTGGCTGCTTCATTGCCACTGCTATCCTGTGTGAGCAGCTTAGACATGAAGGAGTCGTGGACATCTTGAGAACCACAAGCCAACTACGTTTGGACAGGTATATTTGGATTGTATTTATATTCATGACAGAAAATAATTAAACATTTCCAGTGATTTAAATCTATCAGAGAAACTACTTGCCTTTTTTATAATAAAAATATTTTTAAAAAACGAATATTGAAAGTTTTTGACACCCCCTAAATAATATACTGCAATTTTTTCTCCACTAAGCAGAAAAAATATCCTTAATCTGAGTAATAGCCATTATAAAGACGTTTGAAACTAAATGGATAATAAGAGGAGGAATTTGCTGTTTAATCGAATTGTTACTGAAACTCCATTCCTATGGCATAATTCTTAACAAAGAATTTAACTGCCTTTTGGTCTTCCTGATATGCAGCTGATTCTCTATCATTCTATCTATCACCTGTGTATAAGTCTAAACCTGTCTATATATGTTTTACATTTCATTATAGCTATATCCAAGAAAAAGTAAGATATCTAGAAAAAAATCAACATCTATGTTTGTATAAAGGATCATTTGCATGATTCATTTTAAATACAATTCATTTTCATGCAAACATGGTTTACCAAGCATTACAACTTGAGTGGGCACCTGAAGGGGAGCCATTCCAGTGAGATTTCAGTAATGTAGGATGACTGGCATTAACATAAGTGTTAGGTAAACAATGTGTAACTGTACTGATGTGATGTATATGTTTAAACAACTAGATAAATAATTTACCATTTTAGCTAATTGAAATTTAATGTCTGAAATGGCTGAAATAGAATAACAGATAATAGAGAGGCCTGTTCATATAAATCACACATTTTAGCATATGCTTTGTGATTGTGTGTGAAACTTATTCTTGGTTCTGGTTTAACGAGGAGAGAGACAGGCTTGGGAAAACTACATCAAGGGATTGTTATTGTATTAACACAAACTTACAATTTTCAGCATGGTTGTGACTATCATACACAGGTCTGGAATTCAGCTCACTCTCCCAAGGCTCTCATCTCTCTTTCTAGCTGCTGGGAATCCATACCACTTGTATCTCCAGGCTCCTTCCCTAAATTCACAACCACAGCCATCACCTCCTATCTTAGGCCATAAAGTCCCTCTCTTACAACTACAATTTCCAAAGCAACAAGGAACACCTCTTCAAGGTTTTAGAAGATAACTGTGGTGCATGGCCATTCCCTCTAGTACTGCCAGGTCATTGGCATCATACACAGCTATCCCCTACAAGCAGCCATCTCTGACAGGCTTCATGTTGTTTAGGGCAACAACAACAAGTTAAACAAAAAAACTTTTAAATAAGTAATCCAAGGAAGGGCAACAGGTTAATCAACAAGAAGGTCATGAACACTCAGAGCTCACACAGCGCTGTTATGCTAATGCTGTAATGTTATGCTATAATGCTATATGTAATGTTATAAACATGCGGATAATGCCATGATATACAACAGTGCATGAAAAACCAGGAACAACATTTTGCATGTTGGGTCTGCCACACAAGCAGACTTTTTTGTTCAATTAAGTCCATTACTGTTTATGAGATGCCCAAGAAACTTGACAGATGTTTACATCAGATGACATTTCTTTTGGCTGAGCTTGAGATTATAAAGCCCTAGCAGCTAGAATACAACTTCCAATTTATTCAGTGCTTCCTCCCCACTTGATGCAAACAGTAGCAGATCATTAAGATAGCATAACAAGCTACTAAATATAAAGTCACCAAAAAAAGAAACCTAACATCAAATTATGGCGATGAAAAGATGAAAACATTTTCACCTAGTGCTGCCAAACAGCCTGATGCATAAGTGAATAATGTTTAATGGTTCTGGCATTTAACCACCTAGAATCAGTGCATATTATTAGTCTGCCATCTTACTCACAAACTAAGAACTTTTGATAACGGAATAAAAACAGATATTTGTCTGTGAATCAGATGCTATGGACAAATCCATTAACCTCATCCCAGTATAGAGGGTGTTTGGAGATGATGTCATGTTACTTCTCAAGCAGCTGGACTAGACTTTCTTTACTAACAAGGTTTGTGGAGCAGTATTTGGTATAAAGGTCACCAACCTTTATAGTCATATTCTCATAGTCATAGTCTTTGTTTACAAAGACTTGTTGTCAAAGGCTGCTGGAATGGTGACTTTACTTAAGCTTGGCTCACTAGTTTGAAAAGCTCAAAATCCTTCACAGTTAAACAAGGCAACACATAATGCCATCAGTGTGACATACTGATCAGAAAAATTGGTGACCTTAATGGGTGTCACCCTACAATGGAGTAGTAATGCACCCAACCATAATGTGGTGTGGCATGGCCTTTAAAGATGGGAACATTCAGTCATTACTGACTTTCATTCGATGCATAATAAATTTTATTACAATTGTGCTTATTATAATTTTGTCCTATTGTCCTCGCAAGGACAGGCACAATGTACCATCACCTATAAGTTTACCCCCACATCCAACAAAGTCTATTTCCTGAAATAAAGGTTTTGGTTTAGATACATTTACATTTAACATTATACCCGGGATCCAGAATCAAACATTCCCGATACTACAAATTTATTGCTCAAATGGTGCATAGAAGAATTTGTCAAATTCTTTGCATATTAATAACTATTGCACTATTTTTAGTGCCTACTGGGCTTGAGTATAATATGATAATATTGTTTAATACTGATGATGGGTTGTACATCTTTGCCCACAGCTTCTACTTCTGAGTATGGGCTGCTCAGTTCCAAGGCTGTGACTCTTGTAACTCAGTCGTTAAAGTTTATTCCAGTTACAGGTGATTAGCTGTCCCAAGCATAGGACATCAAGAAGCAATTACAAGCAAATGTCTGTGGTCGCACAACATACTGAAAGAGATGGATCCATGGATTATTTTTGGCTGTGCCAAGTGTCAAAGGCAGCAGAGACACAGGAAACAAAAGTGGGCATGGAGGTTGGGCCTTTGGGCTAGGCTACTGAAACAACCCCACAAGCCACCTCTTCCTAGCATACTTCGTACCAGCGCCAAACCCATTACCAAAAAAATGGACATACAATAACTACAATCAGTGAACTGTTGACAAAATCAGATTACAGACTTATAACTATAATTAATTGTCTGATTACTTGCACTTTCCATTCATAATTGCACTATCAATGTCATTCAAATGATTGAATAGACTAGAGTCCCCCAGGGCTGTGTCCTAAGCCCCCTTCTACTGTATATTCTCTGTGCAATCATGACTGCACTCCCACTAACCCTACTTACACCATTGTTGAGATTGCAGATGACACAACTGTGGTTGGACTTGACGAGATAGCCTACAGGGTCAAAGTCCAAAAACTGACAAGGTGGTACATGGAAAACAATCCATCCCTGAATGCTTTCTAAAGAAAAGAACACATTGTAGACTTCAGGAGACACAAGATGGAATATGCACCACTGCTTATTAATGGGGTTTGTGTTGAGAGCATCCTTGCACTCAGGTTCCTTGGCACACACATCACTGAGGATCAGCTTCTGGACCACAAACATCACAGCAGCACTGAAAAATGCACAAAAGTGGCTATGTTTTTAAAGACACTCAGAAAGATTGACCCGTAGGAGCAGCTCTATTCTCCCTCTACCACTGCTCGATTAAGTGATGGAGCACAGATGTGAAGTGATGGACTTACCATGCTTACCTGCCGATTCAGGAGATACCAAAGAGTGATCTTCGTTTTGGCATTTTTCATGCAGTGTAGCCACTGAAGCGGGGCGTGATCTAACCACAGGGTGAAAGAGTGCCACCCCCTTTGGTCTTAGGCCTTGGGCAGGCCACAGTCGCTAGCGTTTCATCAATTTAAAGAAAAACCTGCCCATGATCCGAGTAGAAGCCCAGATACCATACCTTCACCTGCCCAAGTGCTCATCTACTTGGGTTAGCCGTGAGCCCTGCTCACCTCAAGGATCTTAGGACCACCCTCAAATGCTGCAAAAGCTACAGCCAATCATTACTCTAAATTATGATATCTTCTCGGTAGGGCAGCTAGGTTTTTTCACTAGACATTGCCACTAAGGGGATCTGCCTTTGGTCAAATCTAGGGTTAGGGTTAGGGTTAACCCTGAGGAGGTCTTGGGTCTGGTTCTGGCGCATGTCTGCAATGAATCTTGGCATGACTTCATGACCACAGATCTTTCTCAGTGATCCTGGGTTTTGGCACCAGTGTGACAAGGTTCAGCTGGGGACGGATTTGAATGAGGATTCAGTAGGAAGGCTTGGAAAAAGCACAAAATGTGCTCTTTAGATTGTAACATAAAATACACAAGGCTTTGTATTAGTGCAGCTCTCTCCCTAGGCAGCTTCCTCTTCCTCCTGTTATCCACCTCTCTCCACTATCACTGCAATACAGAACACCAATTAGAGGAAACTCTTTATAGGTGGGACTCATTACGCTTACCGTGATCCAGCCTGCTTTTCTTCACTCACAGCCAGCACTTGATCATGCCCCTGCTGCCACATAATGTATAGTGTACAGTCAGGTCAATAAATATATTTGGACATTGACAAAGATATTATTTTAGCTATCTACTACAGTGTCAATTAAATAAAGAAGTGCATATTTTCGCTTTAATTTAAGGATACAAATTGGATAAACATGTAGGAATGAAAGCACTTTTTATATATACACGCCCTCCAACAAGTTCACAAATGTCCAATATAGTGTGGTATTTGCAATATATAAAAGTCTGTTTTTTTTTGTTTAGCAATCTCTTCCTTTCTAAACAGTACACACATACAATTATTCACTTTATATTACAAGTATTACTCATATAACATTATAGGGTCTGCATTGATTGTAGCTGGTCATGTGACATTGTAACTATAACATAACTGAAAACACAAGAGACCTTTGAACACCGTCTTTGTGTGCATTTAAGTGGATTTTTTTTTTTTTGCTAATAGTGTTCAACTTATAACCTCAGCCTATTATATTTTCCAAATAAAGAACAAGTGCCCAGATCCCTACGAGTGTATATAGCAGCTGTAGCAGACCACAGCACCTCATCTTTCTATACGAGTTACGTACTGTAGGTTAACGTTTCCTATCCCAGTGGTGATACTGTGCCTGTCATCTCTGTTGTTTCTCTGAATGGAGTCGTAGAGTGAGTCCTCCTCCTCATAAAAATGTTGATATACATTACCCAGGTGTTTCATAGTGGCCATAGGGTAAGTAAAATTTACCATTGGCTATGCATAGAATTGTGGCTTCTCTTATCTTTGCAAGAAGGGAATAGTGGCTGTATGATGGTGTTTTATTTTTGTTGCAAATACTGAATAATATGACACTCTATTACCTTGTATGTGCAGACATGCATATGCACACAGGGTGGTTATATATAGTTAATGTAAAAGCTTCTTCATTTTATTTTCTTAGGGGTGGCATGATTCAAACAGCTGAGCAGTACCAGTTTGTGCATCATGTTCTGAGTCTGTATGAAAGACAGCTGACTTGGAGACCAGAAGAATAACATTTTCCACAGCACATCCTAACCCACTATAAATCTGTCAACACTTTTCATCTGCCTGCACAAGACCTCAACAAGTCAAGCATCTATTGTGCTCTTGCTAGACTGTATAAGGGTATGATCTATTGTTAAATGTTGGGTTATGTGTAAAACTGCAAGAATTTAACTCAGGGCTTCAACTCCCCAATATGCTTCTGTTTCATCAGAATCAGTACTACTTTATAAGGCATTGTGGACCAGGGTATGCTCTTAACTAAAGTTACACAAATGAAAAACCAGGCCTAAGCCTTAGTGCTGCTCCCAGTCCACACCATTGCTGACCCGGGTCTGTGGCCTAAAGATATTTAATAAATATACACTCACCAATCCCTATTTAGGAACACTTCTATACCTGTACACCTGCTCATTCATGTGGTTATCCATTCAGCCAATCATGTGGTACCTTACCATTGCATTTTATCATGCAAATGAATGTTAAGAGTCACATCATAATTCAGAATGTGGAAAAATGTGACTTGGTTGGTGTCAGATGGGCTGATTCAAGTATTTCAGAAACTACTGGTCTCTTAGAATTTTCACATAGCATTTTGCATGAACACAGATAAATAAATAAAAAAAATAAAATAAATAAATAAATAAATAAAATAAAAAAATAAAAAAATAACTGTGTGCAGAAAGTCTGAAGTCTGGAACACTACTACAAAAATCAGAGAAATCAGAGAAAAAATAAGCAAACTGATTTGAGCTGACAGCAAGTCTATGGTAACTGAAATAAGCACAGTTTACTCTTTGTGGTGAGCAGAAAAGCAACTCAGAATGCACAACAAATCAAACACTGAAGTGGCTGTTGTGGCCTATAACAGCAGGAGACCACATCGTTCCACATCGTTCCACACCTGGTTCCAATTCTGCTACATGATTGGCTGCTTAGAATAATGCGTGAATGTGCATTAGTCCCATAATTTAACGTGAAGAGAAATATTGGAGTAAATAGATTCTGAAGTAGCCTGAACTGATACACAGAAAGCCTTTTGTTGGTCTTAAAAATCTTTCTTTCTTGTATATATTTTGGCAAAAGCATTTTCTAAGGCAATTTGCATCTTGCATATTCTGAGGTATTCCTGGCTTCCTTTTCAGAAAGGAGATTCATGCTTTAAAATCTATTTTAAAGTATTGCTGTTGGTATTCCTAGCAAACTTTTTTTTCAGTTTCTGATGGCTTTAAATTTTCTTTTTTTAAATAGTCTTATTGCAGATTGTCATCATAATTTTCTTACTGAAAAATCAGTGAACAGATGACTGATATTTATTTATCTGTTAAGTATAAAAATTGTTTAAATCTTTATTATATGTAGGTGCAGGATTCTGACATTCTATCAGAGTGGTGGACCTTTTAAGGTCAGTGTCTGGTTCTAGAGGAATACATATAGTATACAAAAATACACTTGCATGTTCACACCCTTGTAGGATGTGAGAACAAACGTTTTCAGCAGGGTGGATTTGAATATTGTCCTCAACATTCAAAAACTATTGAAAAAAGCACAGCACTTCATTCCACAAAACTCAATTCATGATTCATGTTTATGTAAAGATGCACTAGACAGTCTATGTGACAACAGTTATGTCAGTCATTTTCTATTAGATGAGCAGAATAAAATAATTTTACAATTTGCAATGTATATTTCATTAATGAGATATACATTATAAATAGAAGCTTTTTAAGTAACTCTGCAAAATCGATAGGTTGGTGCACAGAGATCTTCATAATTTTACATGAAGGTCAGCCAATGTTTGGATAAAAGTTTAAAACTTTTGCAAAGCAAGAATTACAAGTAAAAGGAAAGGAAAAAAGGAGAAAATGCCAGAGATACGTGTATGCTATTTTGGAATAGTTATGTGCTTCTTTGCAGTATTTCCTCCTCTTTGCTACATTTTGCAAGAGGACAATCAAAAAAAGGCACACAACTCTTTTACTGATATATTTTTATATAAGGTGATATAAGGTGAAAGCTATTGCAAAGAGGACATTCAGACTTGATAAGGTAGAGAAGTTAGATTTGGCAAATAGCTAATTTATTACAAACATAACACGCAAACAAAATAATGCTAAATAATTTCAGAACACACGCATACACACACACTATAGTGAGCAAGGTAAGGTACACCAAGTAATGTGAATTAAGCAAACCCTTTAAATTATAGTCTAACATATTAACCAGTAATTGTCAGGGCATAGCCCCAAATGTATTACTATGGGAGCAGAAAAACAATTTTGGTCAGATTTCGTCATGGGTGGTCAGATATGAACCTTATGGGACATATACTGTATGTATGTATATATGTGTGTGTGAGAGAGAGAGAGAGTGAGAGAGAGAAAGAGAGTGTGACCTCTTAGAATGACACATCAGTCAAAACATTCTTCTGGATTACTACTTTATTTATGCCAATAGGCACTTAAAGTGACTCGTCATGCATCCATTGAACATGAGGGCTTACTAAATGATGGTTTGATAAAAATATATAATTATATAAATTATAAGCAATGGCCCTCATACTTATCTGATGAGTATGAGAAATTTTGGAGGCATGGGTTAGTACTCTTCACCACCACAAAACACCAACTGTAATCTTTAGGTAAAACAGGTTTATGCTTTTGACATGGGGTGTTAATGTTATGGCTGATCAGTGTGTGGTGATGATGATGATAATAACAATAATAATAATACATACATACATACATAGACATGCTCAGACCCTTTCCCATTTTCAAATTATGGCAAAAAAGAAAATAACAAAATATGAATCTTGGAAGATGGACTTTAAGGGAGGTGACCAAGAACCCAATAGTCACAATAGTCAGACAGAAGCCATTCATGTCCCCATCCAACCTGACAGTGCTTAGGAGTATTGGCAATGAAGAATGGCAGAAAATCCCCAGATCCAAGTGGGCTAACCTTGTGTTATCATACCCAAGAATACTGGAGGCTATAATCCTTGCCAAATTAGCTTCAACTAAGTACTGTAGATATATGATGTTCACATTATTTAATAAATTTCTAAAATTCTGTTTTCACTTAGGCATTATCGTGCATTGAGTGCAGATTGACAGAGAAAAACTTAAAAACCTTTTAAAATTATTTTAGCACAATGACTCATAACAAAAAAATGTGAACAAATTGAAAGGGTCTGATGACTTTCCGAATGCAATGTGTACATATATAGGGGCACATACACATAAGGAGTTTCCACTGATGTTGGATAAAAGGTCCTGGCTTGCAGGCTCCTTTCTAGTTCATCCTAAAAGTGTTGGATTGTTTCAAGGTCTTCCACACCAGACCCACCCAACCGTGCCTGTATGGGCCTTTCTTTGTGCATTGGACCACAGTCATGCTGGAACAGAAAAGGGCTTTCCCCAAACTGTTCCTAAAAGTTGGAATCATACAGTTCAAAATGTCTTAATATGTTAAAGCATTAGTAATAATAAGGGGCCTAGGTCAGGCCCTAAAAAACAACCCCATAGCATTATACTTCCTTCACCAAATGTTACAGTTAGCAGAATGCAGCCAGGTAGATAACATTCCTCAGACAAACACAGACTTGTCCATCAGACTGTCAGGTAAAGAGGCGTGATTTCTTACACTACAGAACGTTTCCACAGCTCCAGTGGTGATGTGCTTTACACCACTCTCTCCAATGCATGGTATTATCCTTGGTGAATCCATGTCATGAAGCTTCTGACACACAGTTTTTGTGCTGATATCAATGCCAGATTAGGTTTGTAATTTATATGTCAGCAGAGCAATGGTTTATGTACTACATGCCTCAGCACTGTCCATACCCACTCTGTAATTTTATGTGTTCTGCTGCTTCATGGCTGAGTTAATACTCAACAGAAATACTTGGGTTCCAAGAATTATAATATGGCCACATGAAACTTAAATTAAAGTATTTGTTTAAAAATAATGGAAATTCAAAGATCATTTAAGGGGGCCTTTTACATTACATTACATTGCTGTAATTTGCATACATTACAGCAAAATTCCTTTTTACCATATACCAGCTTGTTAAGAAGTTGGGGTCAGAGCACAGGGTCAAGCATGATACAGTATCCATAGGGTCTAACAGTGGCAGCTTGTCAGTACTGGGATTTGAATTCCCAACTTTCTGATCAATAACTCAAAGTATTAACTGTTGAACCACCACTGACCCAACCGAACAGTTGTGTGGATGCATGCAACAACCCGGTGCACTGGCCAATTTTAATAGACAATTTTACTTACATTTTTTTTTTGTTTGTTTAAAGTTACATTTGTGAAATTAAAACTTTTAGTAGAATGTTTCAGAGCCCATCCAATATTTTATATACACTCATAGCATGCTTTTTATATGTGGAAATATGAAAAAATGAATGAAATTATTCTTTTCACCACTTTCTTAAAGCTTATTTTGTTGGGATTATTTTAGATAATTTTCTTGACATGTAAAATCTGGTTGATGTCTGAAGCAGTTAAAATTCAGTTTAACTCACCTTGCTACAGTAGTGTGCAAAAGTGTTAGGCACCCTCATATTTAAAATTTTTTATTTGATTCTGCATCAGTAAAAAACACAAACAACAAAAACAGTTTCTGTGTTAGTAAAGAAAACAACATGTTCAATAATAGACTATTTTTTCCACATAAAAAGTCAAATGAAGGCTGTCAGGGATTATGTGTAAAACCAAAGCAAGTGTGATAGACGGAAGGACTGTGGCAGATTTTCTAAGATGCTACGAGACAATTTCCTTAAAGCTGTAAAAAAAAGTATACTTTGTACCACTAATACATTTTTTAAAGCAAAGGGATGTCGTGCCAAAATACTTGCTTTGTTTAATTTTGATTTGTTATTTGGAAAGCATCTTTGCTTTATGGCATTTATTTATAGGTGACTATGACTTTTGCACAGTGTATTACATGTATTTGAAACATTTCTAGGAAATTTGTAGCCTAGAGGGATTTGTGTAGATATGTGACATTCACATTATTCAAACAGACTCAAGACTACTTTGTCAAACATTCCAGTGAAGCTTCTAAGATTTATCCTTTAATGAAACTATCTGAATGTATGCTTGCTGTTATTTGTTACATTAGAGATTTTTTTCCAGATTTTTTGATAGAATTCATGCAGTGACTATGTTTTATCATTTTAGAACAATTAGGTGTAGTCCATCCTATTGTAATATACAAAATGTAAATCATTGTTGGTGGAGTTCTACAACCTTATGTCTGCCACTTTTTACATGTAAATTTTATTATAAATATACATCAATTTAAAACCCCCCAAAAAGACTAACATGGTTGTGATACTTGAGATGGTTGTGACCTGTGTCTGCAAAATAGAGGGGAGAGAGATGTTTGAAGAGTATAAAAGTTGTCCACCACACTCTTTCCTGAATAAAGTCCAATAAAGTCCATGGCACTCGCCCATGGCCATTCAAATAGCATACTTTCGCCCACCCTGCACACTTTCTTGAGTTAGCCGTATGTCCCACTTGTCTCTGTGATTTCAGGATCAGATGAAATGGCCAATCATTACTTTGATGATAAATGTCATTTTAATAAGCCATGGTACAGACTGCGTGCAGACAGAAGATTTTGTCCATGAAATGTTGATGGAGCACCAATTAGCCCAAAAGGAAGTGTCACGAATTTGTGTAACATAAATGTCATACAAAATCAAATTTTGCACAGGATTTTGTAGTCAATGGGATCTGCCAATATCCCTTTTACAAATCCAGAGTTGAGAAAAATCAAGCTGGACTGAACTGATCAAATGATCTCGAGTGAGATCAATGTGAGGCATTGGATATGCATTAAATTTAATATGCTGTATTAATATTTTCAACACAGCATTGGACCATCCCATACAGTTAGGGCGCCAATTCACTGGGTTGCTGCATTCACTGTGAGACTCCTCGATGGCCCCCATCTCGAGCATGGCCATGAGCTCCTCCTGCAGCACTAGTTTTGGTGTTGCAACTTCCATGAAGTCCATGTGACAAGGCAAGAACATGTTTGAAAACCTGCATCTTGACCACATCTGTGACTTGAGACAGTTGGAGGCGAGTCAGGAAAATGACAAAGAAGGGTGCTTCTGCAATGAGTCATGTGGAAATGTTGCACAAAAACACCCTTTGGGCTATCTCACTGTGTATTCCACCAGGACAAACACAAAACAATGAAAGGGGGAACAATGGCACCTTTGGGGTTCACCAGCTAGTATTCACTGCATGCTATACACCTTCATCCATTGCCACAGATGCCCAGCCAATAGAAGTGGACCATAAGTGGTTTATCCTGCCCCAAGTGCCCCAGTATAGGATTATGGTGCAGCACCTCAAATAACTTCTCCTGTTGGCTCATGGGACCAACAACTGGGTTGTCTCTTCTTCCATTTGAGTGTTCTGCATCACTTGGTACAATCTATCTTTGATAAGCACAAACTAGGGGAAGGAGAACACTGCATTAGGATGAACCCAGTGACCATCAGTTGCTTTTACAGGCATGCCTAAGGGATTTGTCATGTCTGCTCCATCAAGAATAACCCAGTGGAGTCCTCATCTCACTCAGTGTCTCCTAGATGCAAAGCTGATGTGCAAAGGACCAGGCAACAGCTCCATAGCCAATTCTGCACACGTTCCATGCAAGACCCAAA
This sequence comes from Duopalatinus emarginatus, assembly GCA_028565595.1. Lineage (NCBI taxonomy): Eukaryota > Metazoa > Chordata > Actinopteri > Siluriformes > Pimelodidae > Duopalatinus > Duopalatinus emarginatus. The sequence goes on along the minus strand of JAOVVF010000001.1, from coordinate 30,222,656 downwards.
CTTATACATTCCAGTAAACAGTGATGATTAAACAGGACAATTTATCCTCAAAAAGATGGGTGAAATGGTGCTTTTGGCTCTAGAATTAAATAGTGACATCCAGTAAGGGGTACTTGTGCATGTCTATATGTACGCACCTAACTTTCAGCTGATGTGCCCCATGTTGAACCAGGCATTGATAAATTGTGGTTTGGTTGCTGGCACAAGGAAATAGTAGTGGTGGATTAATGAGAGCAGGAGAATGAGAGAGGAGGAGGGGGTTCAATTGAACCTGGATACACCTCTAGGTGGTCATGGTGCCAGGGTGATCACCTCATTCAGCAACAGTGAGCAGTGAAACAGCACACACAACATCTGGTGTGCCAGTTCAGTTGGTCAGACAGTTTAGTGGTTGGAGTTCCTGGAGGCTTGAGCAGGCTTCCCAGTCAGTCATCAGCTTGTGTCACAAACAATGCCTGAGATGCACTGCTCATCCTACGTGCAAAGCAGAAGGAGGGTTTGGTCTTGACACTGGTGGATGCTGGCTAGCATCTTGATGAATTCTTCTGAGTGAATTCCAAGGCAAAGTATCTTCGTTTGGTACCAGGTTCCAGGCATGACTGTGAAACTTGGGTTGGAGACTACATAGGGGTCATTTAATATTATAAAAATTCAGCTTTTCAGCTTTTTGCTTGTGGCTGTACAATGTGCACATGCACACATACACTGTAACTAAGAAACCATTAGTTCACTGGTGGAAATTTGAAACACTCATTGCTTAAGGCCCCCCACTTTATTCAGAGACTGGTGCTTGGCCACATGCTCCTCTGCCACAATGATTTTATCAATTCACACCACAATTGTATAATACTGTGGGTGGGACTACAGATTCACATAGCTGGACTTTTCAGCTAAGCTATAAACTATAAATTCTATTCGGTCCAAAATAAAGTCCTTCATAAATATACCCTTTAAAAATGTTTTGACTAACTGTCAAATGAAAAAAATGGCACCACAAATGCGTCCTGCTTGTTATTGTTATTGTATTTTCTCCATGCTTTGTGTTAATTAGTTTGCTTTTGTTTTTCTGTTAAGTGAAATGTCTTGATGTTTCCTGTAATAAAATGAAAGGTGCTATATGAATAATTATTTGTTTGGTTTTTTTAGTTTCTTCTTCTTCTTCTTTTTCTTCTTCTTCTTCTTCTTCTTCTTATTATTATTATTAGTAGTAGTAGTAGTCACTGATCCTTCACATTTACAAGATTAATGTAAGACATCACCATATTTTGGTGGCTCTTATATCAAGCTGATCAACACCAATATTAAAAATTTCAGCAAAAAATAAAATACAATGTAACTTTAGATACATTTGATAGCACAGAACTGCACAAAAAATGTGATGGCCCTGATCATCTATAGTCATTGGAAAAAGAAACTACACTCTCCTTCAATTGTATGTTTTTATTTATCTGGTCCTAACTTGTTTATTGTTTAACAAGTGGATAAAATATGTCACAACAGTAATATACCAAAAACTGGATGTCCCTCCAAAAATTCTCCTAAAAAAGAGACAATACTAGAACTAAATTTGTGGTAAGTACTGGTTGTGTTCTACATGTGACAATCATCTATATTTTTTAAATAAAAACTTACATCAAGTCTGCCATAAGCATGTTGAAATCCAGCTCATAAGCCATAAGCATGTTGAAAACACTGCACATCAATAAAAGAAGACTATTCCCACAGGGAAGCATGTGGCATCATTATGTTTTGGGGCTGTTTTGCCTTAGCTGGAACTGGTGCTTTAGTCAAGGTACAGGGGATCACGAACAGTTCCATATGTGATTCAATTTTGGCACAAAACATTAAGGCCTTTGCTAAAAAGCTGACGATGACCTTTCAGTACAACAACAACCCAAAGGATCTTCACAATCACAAAAGATCACAACAGAAGAAGATTGGTATGTTTTGGCATATAAGTTTTGGAATGCCCCAGACAGAACAGAATGGTTCAAATGGTAGATACATGTTAAATGTAATTAGGTAAAACATGACAGACACCTCAAACTAACCAATAAAAAACTGTAGAGCATATAAAGCACAACTCACAAGATGAACGAATAAAACAAAAACAAAACGGTCAGAATAAGTAACAAATGACCTGATTTTGACTTAAATGGAATGCTCTTAATATGTCACATGCTTAGTGATACTGTCTACAATCCCTGAAAAGTTCGCCAAGATGTCCGACTCTAGAGTTTACACTGAAGTAAAATGTATTTTTATCTAAATCTATTGGTGCCTGTGCATGAAGATGTTTTTAATTATTTTTGTTGCAGATTGTATGAAATACTACCAGAATAGTCTAGTGTGCTTCCAGACTGAGGTGACTCCTCAGGGTCAAAAATAGGCCAACACCTGTAGTATCAGGTGTAGCCCTGAATATCCAAACACAGGATAATGTGGAGACTGTGTTGAAGGAAGGAAATGGTTATTTAAATTCTTAAAGATAACTAGACTAAAAAGAAGGCTTTAAAATAAAAGAAACTAAAGGTGTCAGAAATATTGACGCTAATGAAAAAGAAGACAGTGAAGTTTCTGTGTCTGCGGTCTGCAAGCA
>JAOVVF010000001.1:30153761-30199461 GCA_028565595.1 Duopalatinus emarginatus | reverse complement strand
ATATGTATACTCATATGTAACTTTTGTACACACGTGTGTTTGCGTACGTGCGTGCGTGTGTATTAATCCACTTCCTTTTATAGCTTTCACATGCAGAACGCAGGCAGATCCCGGATGTAGATATAACCTCAGCCTCTGATTGGCGAGCCCGCCGTGGTGCATTATGGGAAATGTATTTCTTCCACATAACTACAAATTATACATTTGACCCTTTTTCTTACACAATCGCTGTTTGTTTCTGACATGCTAACCATTTCTAACAATTTAGACTTTAAAGAAGAACATTAAACGAGATAATCACGGGTAGATGCGGTCTGGAGCGGATTGATTGTAGAGGACGTTACTTCCGCCTCCAGGGATGACGCGGGACTGACGGAGAAGAAGAAGAAGAAGAAAAAGAAGAGGGCGGAGCTAAGAGTGAGAGTCGAGTAGGAGAAGCAGAAGCAGCTCGCGCCTGGTTAAGTGGCAGCAGCAGGGCTAATAGGAGACCAGCGAGGCAGGAAGAGAGGAAGGTTCTGGCGGTAAAGGGGTTATTTACGTCAGCGTATCATGTCGAAATGAGGTGCAAAAGTCACTGTGGTTGCCAAGGAGACTCTTAATTCACACCGTGGACTTTAAGTATGAGGGGGACGACCGTGTTTTCTCCCTCAGTGTCCAACAACAGCAGGACAAGATGGCAGCCTGTAGCTTGTGTTTAGAGGCTGCTCAGGGTGACCATTAACAGCCCGAACATGTCTCTGCGTTCCTGCGACAGTCTCTGGCTGTAAAGGTAGGTCGACAGAAAGCTCTCCGGTGCTCCGTTTACCTAGTTAAAAACGGCTAGTTTGCTAACTAGCTAGTAGTTTCTGGCTAGTCAACAGTTGGTCGTGGCGCGTGGTCAAGAGGGGAAAAGTTGCCATGGTGACCCAAAACTTTACTGCACAATTACATAAAAGTGTTCGAAGTATTATGTTAAGATTTATTGCACAACTTTAAGTCAGTTTCTGTAAGTAAAAATGTTACATAGCATCTTTTTCTAGTCATTTTTCAACCCTCAAGGCTCGAGCCCTAGTGGTTAACTAGTAACCAGGCTGGGTTAACTAACTAACTAACTACTCAAGTTTAATAATTCAACAACAGCCAAACATTTTATTAACTAAATACCTTCTATTTATATATATTTTTATAATGTTTCCCTTACTTTTTAATTCTTTCCCCCTTTATAACCAAACCTAACACACACCAGCTGGTCAAAAAAGGGCAATAAACACTTATTTATCATTTATTACCTGTTTTTAATATCAAACTTTAACTTTTTATATATAAATACATTTTTTATAAGAATTCCCCATAACAGCCTGATCTGTTTATATCACCCTCAGCTCTCCTGAGCATGTTTTTCCTTATATTATACTGTTTTAATGCTCTTTGGTTGAAGGTGCTCTTCCTCCATTTATATACATGTTTACAGCAGAGTGTGTAATGGTGTGTGTGTGTGTGTGTGTTTGTGTGTGTGTGTGTGTGTGTTAAGCTGGGATAGTCGAGGATGTTATAAAACCTGTTGCAGATTGTTATGGATTGGATTTTACAGAACAGAAGTCTGAAAAATAAACCAGTCTTTGCTGTTTGTGTGTGTGTGTGTAAACTGGTACACCAGTCTAATACTTGGTAGGTCCTTTTGTGGTGCATGCATTCCAAGATCTTGTGGAAATGTTCTGTCAGCAGCGACCACCATACTGGTGACTAAACTCTAAATTCTGATAAGTTCCTGTAAGCATAATTTGGCGTCTCTAGACATGTATGATGGCGCATTGTCCCGTTGGAAGAAGCCAAAGCGGTCATTAATCAATTCAGGTCAGAAACGGGTGTAACTCGTCAGGAAAAGGACGCCCATGAAGCGTTCGCCTGTCGGAGATATTTCCGATATGTATCCGATGGAATGCCAGCTAAACAAACCTCATATTGTTTTGAAGCAATGACCAGACTATGTACTTTGTCCTGGCTTGTCTGTTTTGCCTGTTTTCCCTGACACTGCAGTGTATACAGTACTGTGCAGGAGTCTCAGGCACATGCAAAAAATGATATAACGTAAAAATAAGTCTTAAGTACTCTGAGGAAACTACCACAGTGTGCATTAACAGTAATAAACCGAGGAAAGTCACTAGTAGGTGTGAATCCCAGGTGTTGTCTATACAGGTAAAGTAATGTGTAGTAATCTGATATAACACACAAGAGTATATCAAGCTGTCCGTGTCTGATACCGAGGGGTGTTAATTAGTCTGTTAGTTCGTTTCACAAATTCGAATCGAGCAAACGGGGTGTGTTTGGTTTGGTTTCACACTGGGCAATAAAATGAATTAATTAGCATACAAACAAAACAATCTTGCAGAAAAAGATAAACTTTTTCCGAAAACATGTACATAAATATCACTTGGGCATCATGAAAACGGAGGGTAGGGATGCTAATTAAACCAGTTTGTTAATTGTAAAATAACTAGTTTAAGCCGTTTCTCTCTCTCTCTCTCTCTCTCTCTCTCTCTCTCTCTCTCTCTCTTTGGTCCTTTTCCTGTTGAATCGAATATCCATGTTGCGTTGCATTTCATCCAAATCAATTGATCAACCTTCTTGCCAAAAAAAACCAAAACACACATCATGCTTGATTCACTTCCTGATTCAGACTTAAATTGCGTTTACGCTCTGCTTACATACCCCTCAGTTGTTTTGGTCTGCTTGATTTTTACTCTGTAAACACTGCACACATGGAAGCGCCCTAAATATATTTTTTATACATGCTTAAGGTTTGCTAACTGTACCTAGAGAGACACCAACTCCTGGAACCTGATTCCTTGTGTGTGTAAACATTCTTGGCCAAATCAACCTGGTTCTAATTAGACAGATAGTTTTGTAATAGGTCGGGTGATTAATAAGCCTGGTGCGATTTAGGAATTCGGAGTAGCATGCCGGGGGAAATGTGTAAATACTTTTTTAATGCATACTGCTAAATACCTGACTCGATTATTTTTCAAGCCTGAGAGTTTGCATGGCTGAAATAACATGAAGCTGGGTTTATTCACATGCTTGCAAAGCTCCTGTTGCATCACCGCTTCGCCAACGTGCTTACAGAAGGCCGAGGCGTAACAAAAGGTGGAAGCGAACCGTTTTGTTTACTAACACTTTCTGACCCCCGGGGGTGAAATTCTCTCTCACGTTAAGCTCACTTTTGTTTGATGGCCAAAACGCAGCTCCTGGTAATTTCCCACTGTTTACGCATAACAGCTGCAGAGTATCAACAGGTGTCTTTCTCGACTTTGCTCCCCTCCCCTTCCTCCTCCTCCTCCTGTTTCCCGTCCTCCTCTTAAACCCTGATGGTTGTGAACTCTGAGACGGGTGAGAGGCCACCTGTTTCTGGCAGCAGTTGTACTCAGATACGCCATGTAACTCGAGACGTTTAGCCAGAGGATCTCCGGCTCAGAAAAGACCTGTGAGCGTATGCTTGAGCTTTTTGTCCACACCTTTATACTCATCTGACTAACCCAAGACGTGAATCGACGTGGGTTGGACTCCACACATGCCTACCTGAGTTTGAACACACTTGCTTTGGTTCCTCTTTAGAAAATTAAGACATGCCTTTGGATTTCGTAACGTCCTCATAGTTTGCATGCCTGCTACAGGCTCTGCTGTTTGCTGAGACACGGGTGTGTGTGTGTTTTCTCCTGTCCAGACTTGTGCCATATGTTGTGCTAGTATAAGAAGCTCTTGTGTGCAACATAGCGTGCCTAATCTCTATCTGCGATCTGCAGCAGTGTCAGTTAACAGCTCTGGATGGAAATGTTTCCCATGCATATTAATTCTCACCGGTATAATCAGTGGTTTTTTTTTTGGCAATGCAAGTCTTGTGTTTAGGTGTCTCATAATCCTGTTTTCTGTTTTTTATTTTTTTTTCGTAGGTATGGCCTCACAGGTTTTGGTCTACCCACCGCATGCGCATCAGCCCCAGACAAGTGCCTTTAGCAGCGTGAGGAAAGTGGAGGCCAGCAGCTGTGTGTACCATGAGAAGCCCCCTCGCACCTATGTGGTCGGCGTGAACCTCGGCATTGCGCACCCAACCAATATTGCCGCCCACCCATCCTTAAAGACACGAGCGCAGGAGGGCGTGGGATATTCGATACAGACTGTGGCTCCCGGAGAGCAGCGCAGAGGGATTGTTTCCTCCTACAGGTGTGTAGGAGACGAAGGAGGAGAGGAGGAAGGAGAGGACGAGAAGGAGAGTGAAGGGACGTTTGACGGATGTGGGTTTGAGCGCAGGAAAGGCGAGGAGCAGGGCAGCAGCGCGAGGACCATGCAGATCGTAGAGGAACATCCGGCGCTGCCGGCCATGCTGCAAAGCAACGTGGGCAGCACGGTTCCCTCCAATCAGAATGTGGCCGGCACAGGAGGCGGGGCCAACGACGGAGACTACCAGCTGGTGCAGCACGAGGTCCTGTGCTCCATGAAGCACACGTACGAAGTGCTGGAGTTCCTGGGCCGCGGGACATTCGGCCAGGTCGTGAAGTGCTGGAAGCGCGGCACCAACGAGATCGTGGCTGTCAAGATCCTGAAGAAGCATCCGTCATATGCGCGCCAGGGTCAGATCGAGGTGGGCATCCTGGCGCGCCTGAGCGCCGAGAACGCAGAAGAGCACAACCTGGTCCGTGCCTTCGAGTGCTTCCAGCACCGCAGTCACACGTGCCTGGTGTTCGAGATGCTCGAGCAGAACCTGTACGACTTCCTGAAGCAGAACAAGTTCAGCCCGCTGCCACTGAAGGTGATCCGGGCCGTGCTGCAGCAGGTGGCCACGGCGCTCCGCAAGCTCAAGAGCCTCGGCTTGATACACGCCGACCTCAAACCCGAGAACATCATGTTGGTGGATCCGCGCAGGCAACCATACCGCGTCAAGGTCATCGACTTTGGCTCGGCCAGCCACGTCTCCAAGGCCGTGTGCTCCACATACCTGCAGTCGCGCTACTACAGGTCAGACGGGTGTTTATATGTTGGTGCGTGTGTGTGTGAGTGGGGTGTGTGAGGTGTGCTTTTTTTGAACATGGATGTGACACCAAATGGTGTTTATAACTGAACTTGGTAATATGATCTCAGTGTTGTTACTTTAAGATGCTCACCATGCTGTTATGATCCTCGGTCTGCGGTGCTTGAACAGTCTGACGCCTCGCTGCAGCTAATCTGTCAGTTCCTACCCTGAGCTTTTGTGGTTTTTCAATTTGAGGAAGTTTTAGGAAGGTTTACTTTTGTAGTTTGCCAAGACAGTTATGTAATCTTCTTTTAGCAAATCTGATTTCTGCACTCTTACCTACTTCACTTGACTTATGTAGTCACACCCAAACTCTTACACAACAGAAAGAACTGAAATATTTGCGAGAGTGGATTCTCAAGGAGATCACCAGCATTGAATGAGTCGTTTATTCATTGCATTTGTTTAGATGCATTAATTCAGTCTATTAACTTGTTCTCTGATATCCATATGCATATGTTAACGAGCTCTGCACTGATTGGCTGTTTTGTTTGGCTCTTAACAATGTTTGAGCGCTTCTTTGATTGGCTGGATTACAGGAAGACACCACTCAGGCTTGCACAACCTACATCATTTGTAAACCGGAGCTGATTTGATGTACTCTGATATGCAGATGTGCGAAGAAAGTCTCAGGGAAAACTCATTAAAGATGTGTTGTCCATTAATAACCTGATGGAGAAGCTATGTGAGCTAGAAGGAGCTAGTTACATGTAGTCTTCTGAGTGTAGTCTTCTGAGTACAGCCAGCTAGGTCGCTATACTCGCTGGTTAGCTATGCTTGGTCAGAACTAGCCTTATGTAAACTATTTGATCCTGACAACAGGAAAGTAAATAAAAAACATGCTGCAAAAATTGTCCGGATTGAAATGTGCACAATCCTGTTAAAGATGAGCATCGACCAGGCCTGTTGACTGTTCGGTTCCCCAGGAAGGGTCTGAAAAGTGCCAACAATCCCCTTGAAAGTGCGGGATGACACAGAACGGGCATATTGTTTCTTTAGTTGTTAGTTTGTTATAGTTGTTTTATTATTCACAACACCTGCAGATCTGTGGTAATTGCCTGGTTCAGATCATGGGCTATATGTAAATGTCTGGGGCACATATATTATTTTTCTATTTGGCGCTGTTAACAAACTCCCACCCAGATTAGCCCAGCATTACTGACACTTCCACCCTGAGATGCGGTGTTTACACGCTCCCTGAACTGTGTTTGCTCAGTTTGTAGCCATAATCCCCATGTTTTGGTTTGTTCGTCTCCTTTGTTGAGGTATTTGAGTAGGCTCAAGGGCACAGTTTTGTAGCAACCCATCAGTGTATTGTGTACAAATCTGGTTAAGGGACTTTAAATAAACAGTCCGACATGGATTATATTAGACAGACTCGGTCATTAGATCAGATCTTTTTTTTAATTGCTCAGGATGGCAGCATGTACCCAATACTGCTACACTTAAAAACACAAACACTGACAGGTGAAATTATAATTACAGATGATTATCTTATTACAGTGGAACCTGTTATGGGGGGGGGGGTATTAAGCAGCAGGTGAACAGTCAGCTTTTAAAGTTGATGTGTTGGATATAGGAAAGATAGGATCTGAGTTACTGACAAGAAATAAATCAGAAGAGCATCTTCAGAATAGCTGGTCTTGTGGGATGTTCCCTGTATGTGATTGATGGTACCTAGCAAAAGTGGTCCAACGAAGGACAACTGGTACACCAGAGAGAGGGCCATGGCTTATCGATATGTGTAAGGGGCAAAGACTTGACCGCCTGGTCCGATCGTACAGAAGATCCACAGAAGGATTTGTTGCTAATTTCTTGGTTTTAGATACCACAGCACATCTTGTGGAGTCCACACCTCAATGAATCCGAGCTGTTTTAGTGGCTGATCGGTGTACAAGTGCATTTCTGCCGTGACTGGCTTGACTATCTGATCCTCAAATTAAACTTGATGCACGTGCACTGTGCTTGATGTAAGACACACTCGTGACAAATCAGAAACCTCATGCCTACTGATGTCAAGACAATAGGTCAAACGTATCCCAAAACAGTAATCAGCAGCAGTCTTGCGTTAAACTATACACCCTGGTCCTGTCAGCATACCTCTGAAATACCATTGCTGAGAAATAACTTCTAAAAATGCTGCATACCGCAGGAATCTGCATGGAAAACAGAGACAGTTTCATGCTTCAGGCTTCGCTTTGCATACACACACCAACAGTGCGGCGTTTCTCACGGCCGCGTGGAATCGCCGAGTTTGTTTGTAGAGAAGGTGATCTGGACTTCTTCAGCACCATGTTTTATTGCACCTCCCCCGAAGCCTCGCAGATGAAAGCTGCACAGTAAAAAGTCTGATTTGTTTTGAAGTATGCTTTCTAGAGCGAGTTTTAATGTTTGAGGTTGAAACTAGAGGTCTGCACTGGGATTGGGTCCCGCGGGAGCCGACGCAAATCTCACGGGAACAGGCGGTTTGCACTTAGCTGTGGGTGGGAATGGGTGGCTAAAACAAAACTCTGCAGGATTATAGACTATAGCCTAAAGGTAATTCCAAATAAATAAAATACTGCGAATGAGGATAGAATATGAAAGTGCCTTTATTTCAATTAAAAACTACATTAAAATAACGAAATAGGAGTGCTATTTCCGACAAGTGCGTCAAAAGCTGCAGGCCAAGAAAAACGAAACACCCCTAGAATCTCTTTATTTATAATATTCTATATTACGTTTTTTCCTGCAGGATGTGAGAAGACACAAAATCAATGCATCTATATCAGTGTGCGGGAATAATTCTCATAGCTTCGCGGGTTGCGGGCGGGAGTGGACATACACATCGCGGGATTGGGCAGACGCGTTGCGCATCGCAGGCAGTAATGGTCAGAAATTCGGCGGGAGTGGGATGAAGAAAACAGTCCCGCACAGTTCTCTAGTTAAAACATGTATTTAGCTAAAGAAATGACATTTGATAGGGGTTTTATACTATAGATATTTTATAATAACAGTGTTATTATATAAAATCTAATATTCTGAGAATTTCTGAACATTTTTCACTTTCCGTGGTTAGACAGATGGATTGGTGGATCTAGTTGTACCTGTTTTGTTAAGAACAGGTGACTATAAGTAGTATAACGCTTAAAGGGAAATATTAAAGGCGACATATTAATAGTTATACCACTTAATAAAGGAGACATTTTATACTCCTTTCCTACAAATTCAAATAAGTTTCCTGGGGCTCTTAATGAAACATCTGTGAAGTTCTTTGGTTAAAATATCTTGTATTAAAATGTCCCCCTGTGCAAAACAGCTTTTTCCAAACACTTAGTTTCAGTACTTGTTGCTTTAAATGATGAGTCACTCCACCCCCATCCTCCTATCACGAGGGGTGCCCATAGGCGTATCACATGGATACTGCCTTGCACGATAGGAGTGGGGTCGACTGCGAAGTCTGACCTGTCCTCCATTTTGAATGACCAAATTCTATTTTTTAATGGATAAAATTTCTGTAATGTTCAAATCTCTTGACCAATTTTAATGAGTCGTTTTTATATTCAAGGTTCTCCGATCTACGTAAAAAAAGTGTCAAGTGGCTTTTATTGTCATTTTAACCAAATATAGCGGTGTACAGTGCACAGTGAAACGAAACAACGTTCCTACATAGAACTATAAACTACACAATACAACATGAAGTGAACGTGTGCAAGAGCATGTGCAATGACGCAAACAAAGATGATTTACAATAACAATGAGACAATGCAATAAGTATGCAAGACAATTTACAGCACACTGAACAGTAAGCAGTAAATAAAGGAAGAGGAAAAGTGCAGTTAGGTGACTGGTGGTGGGAGCATTAAGGTGCAGTTCATGTCCATTTTGGTATAAATGTAAACGCTGTATTTAGCAACCTTTTTTTGTCCATTTGTTTATACCAGGAGTGTGATAGCTTGTGGAAAGAATTTCTGGAAAGTCTGAACGTGAGGGCCCAGATGCTCTGGTAAGAGGTTTAGTTTAGTTAGTTTTTAGCTAGAGGTAAGTTTAGTATTAAGCTGGGGCAGTATCATATGGTAGTGTTTGCGTGTTCGCCCGACAGCCCGACGTTTTCCTTAACTTTGACTTAACGCTGGAGCACCTGCGACTCTACAAAAAGAAATGTGATTCTCAAGATGTGTGAAGATCCTTGTGCAGTAGGTGGAGATATTCAGATGGTGGGGTGGGATTATTTTAACGAAGCCCTGTGTGATGTCACAAAAGGCGACAAATCTGAACGGTTTGTTAAATCCTGTTTTCTTTTCTAGACAGCTTACAAGAAACTTACTCAGTATTTCTCTAAGTATTTTTTTTTCTCTGTTTATGCCCATGGTACGCCTGTGCAGTATCTGTTTTCCTCGTCGATGAGCTTAAATAGGCCAGAGGACGCTATATTGTGTTACGACGAGGAGCACACAGACGTGACCTTTTTGCGGGTCGGTTATCAGCTGTGACGGATAAAGAGGAACTGGATGCTTCTCTCAGCGGTTTAAATGGCCCAAGCGATGGTTTTTGTACTTTGGCACCTGTGAATGTGGCTGCTGTGTGTTTGTTCGCTGGTCTCCAGAGCGAGCGAGTGTGTGTGTGTTTGTGTATGCACTCTAATTGCACCCTTGACACAGGGCCGAGTAACACAGACACACGTTAAAAGATTTGTAGCTCTATGTTAATTAGGCCGATAGAAACGTTGGATATTGAGCTCAGAGATGGTTATGTGTGATTAACCGGCAGCCCTGGTCTCTCTTAAATCACTAATTTCATCGTGTTTTTTTGGCCTGAACCGCAGTAATCCTGGCTGTTTGTGCTTTTAAGGAGTGAACTAAACATGTTTTTGCCTGCTAAGAGGGAAAGTGAGGGACTTCTTATAATTTTTCTTTCCAATCGGATAGCCTTGTTCGGAAAGCTTCCGTAGTTTCCCTTTTTTTGTTCTCTGATGAAAGTTTGCGGTCACTGATGCACTAGTAAAACAATAGCAAATACAGGAACAAAACATTCTGCTCTAATACTTGGTAGGCCCTCCCCACAAGCTTGTGGAAATATTCTGCAGGCAATAAACTCCATACTTCCTGCAGAACGGTCCACAATTCTGCTGTATTCTGAGGTGTAGGATTTGTGTTCCACAGTGCATTGCATGACATCCCAGATGTGTTCAATAAATTGAGGTCTGTTCTCTCTAGACGTGTGTGGTGGTGCGTCTTCCTGTTAGAAGAGGCCAAACCCATCAGAATGAATGCAGGACATGAACTGGTGTAGCTCATCAGAAAGGAGGCACATCAGAGACTGTAGAAGTATTCCCGTCTGAGATGTTGTACCCGGGGTGCAGGAATCCATGTTCCTGTGGAATGCCAGCTAAACAAACCCCATTACCAGCCTTTGTATTTTGTAATGGGACTTCCTGTTTGCATCACCTCCATGCAAAGAACCACGTGGACTGGCGAAGGATCCAAGAAGTTGCCATTGGAAGGGGGGGGGGGGTAGCATTAGGCTTGTGGTTTAGAAACAACCTTTGTGTTCTGAAGATCCCCAGTTCAATCCCGACTACTGACGTGCCGAGACTGATTTGCCCTTGCGCAAAGCACCTACCCCTCAACTGCTCCCCGACTGCCCCCTGCTCAGGTCAAGTATGTTCACTGCCCCTATTGTGTGTTTGACAACATTGATGGGATTCCTCTGTGCACAAGCACAGTAGGCCCAAGTTCACTTTCAAACTTTCGAAAGGAGGACGTATTTCTCGAACCGTCAGTCTGCAACTTATTGCTTCATACAATAATGCAATTTCCCACTTCTGCACATGTGACATGCAGAGTTGCTCTCCAAGAGCGTATAAAGCTTACAGAAAGCTACTTTAAAGGCTGAGTGCAACCTAACGTGAAAGTGTCAAACCCCACACATGCTGTTTGGAAACTGTCGTAGGTGTCGCATGTGACATAGATGGTGGACAAAAAGACTAGAAGATGCACTTAAGGGAATGCAAAATGACGAAGGGGTGGTGTTTTTGGCTGCAATAATTCAATATACAGTGGAACCCCCTGTGCACAAATGGCCCAAAGATCCCCAAATATACTATAAATTACTATACTTTCTAAAAACCATGTCATTGAATTGAATTGGGAAAAATTCAACTGAATGCTCCAGTAAAATGACAAGCTAGAAAAATGAAAATTATAACCAGCTTGTTAATCAAAAACCCATGCAATTAACAATTTTTCTTTTTAGTTTTCAGTCTAACGAATAACATAGTTCTTACTAGTCAGGTGCAGTCTCTTCTCCCTCTGGCTCAAATCTAAATGGTTTAATTTCCTTATGATATCCAGTCACCCCCACAGTCACTACAGATTCATCCTCTTAACAAATTCAGAAATATCATCAGAATCTGAAGAACCAGCACTGGGAAATTCCCAGTCCAAGTCAGTCATAATGGTGTTTTACCACAGTTGTTGTTCACTGTTGTCCACCAGTGACGTCGCGCAGTGCCAGGAATTTCCATAGTGAGCTTGGGTTTTTCTGTCAATTTAATTAAAGTCATCAATTTTCAATCAAACTAAGCTGCTTTTTTCATTTTAATTAATGTATATAATGTCTAATTTCAGTATCTAAAACAATGTGAAATCACCAGGGGGTCCATTAGGTGGTGCTTAGACTTTAAGCACCCTGTTACAGTTACAGGCCTGAGTGGTGACCGTTAAATGGTTCTATTCTGCTATAATGACCTTTAAACCTTCATGAAACATGTTGGACTGAAGTTTCAGGACAACAAGAACAGCTGATATTAGTGAGCAGCTTGGGAGCCAGCTAGCCCACTAATGTGAGCTCTACCACTAATGTTAATGATTACTGCCTCCAGACAGAGATTAGTCTGTTCAGCGTTGGGGATTTAAACCGTCTCTGTGTTTATTAACCGATCCTAAGCCAGTTCTACAATAAACTAATTTACAAGCCCGGATGACGTGCTTTAGACTGTTTACAGCGAGCGTTGTTGATCTGGTGGATTTCAGTAAACGGGAGGAACTGGTATTTAAAAACCAGTCCACAAGTTGATATTTGCAAGCCACACAACTGCTTTCAGTTGTTTTTATCAGCTGTAGGTAGGCTGCAACCTCATTTCGAGCACAGTGCAACAGTGCATGTCAGTGTGGCTCAGCACTAAAGTACACAGTGCCACTGTGCTGCTGATTAAACAAACTAGGGCTGTGTTACAAATGCTTGTGTGCGCTATTCCAGACTGTTAAAATACTGCTTCCTTATTACGGTTAGCGTTCGAAATTTCTGAAAGCAAGAGGAATGCTTGCACTGCGACACACCGCCGAGTGGACGTCACGCCCACTGTAATCCGTGCAATCAACGTAAGACGCTCAGGCATGTACAACATGTGCGAACGATGCAGCCCGCATTGCTGCTTCTCCGTAAGGCACGCATCGAGTACAAACTGAGCTTAAATTCACGTGCGGCCTACGTACACGTCAAGGTCCAGCGAGCCCTGCACCTAGGACTCGTAATAAACGACAAAACAGTTTGTTTTGTCAAGGCGTGTACGTCATCAAGACACTCCCAGCTTCGAATTATCTCACGTATCCTCTGTGAATCATTCAGTCATTACAGGCGTCATATTTATGTCCGGGAGTTTTGCTCAGTCTGAATAATTACGGGTGTCATGGGCTGATTTAAAGGCTTTAAATGACTTCAGATGTACCAGGGGTCCCTTCCCAAACCCCGTGCCATTATGAAGCCACCACCAATCAGTACCAGTTTTTTTGTTTTGTTTTTTTTTTAACGCTCTACCAGTTTTTATGTACAATAACCCATGTACACCTCCATTGCTTGCAGTCTTTCTCTGTCAGCATGGGTCTATATGTTGCTCTGCGTTTATGAGCAGAGAGGTTATTAGCTGTTAAGATGGTGGTGGTGGTGGAAGCAAGATAACGTATCTGTTTCCACATGGTTAAAGCCGCTCCCTTCTCAGGGAATTCAAACACACAGCACTACCTATTTACTAGAAGAGTCAGAATCGAAATTCCTGCGCAGTCCTGAGCTAGGTATGTTCTACACCTCACCATTTTGCCTCAGTGAACTGGCAATGCCGTGAAAACTAGCTGTAGGAGCTGTAAAGCCGTCGCCTTATCGTGGTCGTAGCTCAGGTTTTCTCTAAATGACAAAGACCAGGCAGTGCAACAGCGTTTGCCCTGGGATAGAAAATGTGCTTGGCACCAACACTGGAGACTCCTTCCAATGCTAAATAAACACCATGTCAATGAAAAGACATTTGTCATTTTTAATGTCAAAACTTTGATGGATGAGTTCCTCTAACCATAATTTGGCGTCTCTAGATGCCTGTGGTGGTGCATTGTCCTGAATAGGCCAAACCCATCAGAATAAATGCAGGACATGAACGAGTGTAACTCCTCACATACAGTATTCACCTGTCTGAGATGTTTGTAGATGTACCAGGGGTCCCATGAAATGCCTATGTATTTCGCACAGGCTCGTCTGCACCGTTTTTTTCTGCCACTTCAGTGTATAAGATGGCGATTTGCCTTCTGAACAATAAGACTGAAGTCACTGACATCCCTAGATTATATGTTACTTGGACGGCTTAAACCAATCAGACATAACATGACGGGTCAGTCCAAATTCCTCTAAGCAAAATATTGTCTGGGTTCAAGCTGGGGTTACTGGTCTGTGCATCACTACGGCTTTTAAATTGGACATATCCACATGTTAAGGCACTGTAAGAACTTATATGCGTGTATAACCCACGTGGTGCCACTAGTAACAGCAACAGGACAAAGCAAGTCCACAGAAGTATGTCTATAGAGGTGGCCGTGCGTAGTGGGTTCTCTGAGTGTTTGTCCTGCACGAATGACGTTCAGTATATAAACGGTTTATTGCATTGAGGGCGGAAAGTGTTGCCAGAAGCGTTTTCCTTTCTGAAAAATTCCCCCTTTTTACTGAGAAAAAGTCACAGGTCGGGTTGGACTTTCTCTCTCTCTCGCTTTCTCTCTTTCTGTTTCATGCACTCGCGTGTTCGCATGCTTGTGTGCATATCTGGCTGGCACGAATGTAGGGCATGTGTTGTTAGTGTTCTTTCCAGTTACCATGTCATGACAAGCAGAGCGTTCTGTTACAGCAAGCACGCAGCAACGCCTCCAGGAAGTGAACCCGATCGTCGCCTCTCGGCTCGTATGTCGCGCACAAAAGGTTTTTTTTTTTTCCTCTTCTCGTCGCTTTCTGTGTCGTATTATTCAAATTTCTGTGCAAAAGCCTGCCGTCTTTGAATTAGTCCATAGAGTAGGAGTCGGCCTTGAGTTCTCAAAAGGACTCCTGTGCAGTCACGGAGAGCTGTGGTTATCGGTTATGCTCTTCAGAAAGGCTCAGAACAGTGCTTGAGTTCTCCCTCAGTTTTGAATTGCTTTAGACAAACGAATGCTTGACGTAAGAGCGCTCTGAAACAACTCGAACCGCTTTTATCTGCTCTCAACTGTCCAGAAGAAACAACTGCACCCTGTACCTTTATCCGCTGTTTTCTTCTTGTTTAGTGATGCTGACAGCTCGAGTCCTTTAGTCCACTTTTACCAAAATAAGCCTCATATATTATTCACTGTGTTTCTCAGGTTAGCATTTGTAAGTTTCCGTGTAAACTAAGGTGACTGCTTTGGTATCACATGTTTCTCTAAATCCCTTTCTAATATTATAAAGCACTCTAAACAAACATGTTTCTATTTTTAATATTTTGCTTTACCTTAAGTACTGCAGTTCAAACATCAGGTGTATTATTGTAGAGTCTTGGCTCACGTAATGGCAGCCGCTTGTCTCGGGTGGCTTTTTCAAGACATTCTTGGAGGTCCGCAGCTACCACATGCACTAATTTGGATCTCGGCTCAACGGTATATAGAATGGGCCGTCACTCCGTTGAGGGGGCAGGCAAAGCTGAAAACGCTTCACTCCACGGAGTCAAGCATGCACATATGTACTCCATGCCAAGCCGGGCCGGAGGTCACACCCTAAAGTGGCATTTCTTTTAAGACGGAGCTGTAAAAGCTCATTGTCGAGGCTGATGACAAATATGTAATATGTGGTGTGATGCGGTGCGATGCTGTTAGAAGCACCTAGAAGTTAAGGATTTAAGTTAAGGTTTTATTCCTCTTACACCACATCAGTTTGCTACAATTAACAGCTGCTGCCGCTGTGAAAAATTGGTATAGCTGCTGTAAACCCGTTGCCTCTTTCTCAATCGTATCTCTGCTATTCTTACTTGGCCTACTTTCACCAGCCAGCTGTAACTTTAAAACCATGAACCCACCGACAGGAAGTGAATAACACTGATCTTATTTCACTGACACCTGTCAGAAGGAGGGATATAGGCTATAAGGCAGATCTCAAATGTGATGTCAGATCCTTACACTTGCCCATTTTTCCTGCTCCTGAGTGACCATGTAATGACAAAACAGCAGGTTTTGTGGTCCGTGGGCACCTGAGGCTTGCACGGGTGTGAAGGATCCCATAGAAGATCAAAACAGAAGAACAAAATGTTTTTGTGCCACAGGTACCACAGAACACCTTCAACGGTCTTGGGGAGTCCATTCCTTGACGGGGTGGAGCGGTTTTGGCGGCTGGTTTTAATGTTAATGGCTAATTGGCGCATATATCACGTTTCATATGTTTCTGTACAAATGTGATAATTGAAACAAGCCCCACATTTCTGAAAGCAACTAAATGTATAAATATAACACACACAGCCTAACGAGGCGATGCTAATGAGTGCATTTGCAGGCTCGCTGAAAAACAGCTGTCTCTGTGCATGGTTTGGTTTACAGAGGCTCTGCGTGTTAAATGTAGCGAGACGGTGTTGTCACGAGAGTGAGGAAATGGCTGAGTTCGGTTGGCTCTACTTCTGCTTTGGTGCTTATGTAGGGCACAGACAGACTAAGCTGAACTCACGGGTGCGATAATGGGACGTGTCAAGCGCCGGTAATGTGACTAAATGGTAGCTTGTCAGCTTCGCGTTATCCAGGTCTGAGAGCAACAGTGAAACAGTCACAGGGTAATCATGCTGCATTGGTCAAGGCACATACAGGGAAACCCAACACCGTTATCAAGCTTTCAGCATATCAACAGAACCTCAGAATAACAAGGACCTGGATACTGGTAGTGGTAGTGGATGCCTGATTGCTGTATGCTGGTCTGGATTGTGCTCATGATTACACCATCAACATGTAGCTGATAGTCATCAGAATTACGGATTTTGTGAAGAAACTAAAACACCAGGGTTTTATTTTACATGGAGGACAAGACGATCAACATCTGGAATGATTGTCATGCGTCATGTTTCTGATCTTCAGGAACGTTCAGCATTCTCACAAGCTCCATTATCAACTCTAGCCAGCTAGTTTGTTAAATTAGCCGGAGTTGCAGCGTCTCGTACTTAGCCTCGTCTGTTTTTTTTTTTAAGCTCAGCCTGACGTTCGGTGCTGATAAGACTGCTGTAGTTAGCTCACATACTTGTTCTCATGATACACCACTTATTCCAGCATCTTTGTAAACTCTGTGTGCTCGTGTGAGAGTCCACTTTTATCTCCGCCTCTACCACAGTTCTAATTATATCGGTCCGCTCGGAAGGGCCGAAAGCATAAGAAAGCTGATATTCATGAGACCGTTGCGTAACCTGCCACTCACGTTTACTGGAGAGTGAGCAAGCTTAGGTCTGGCCGGACTGAACGGATCGAGTGAACGGCCGCAGATGCGGCAGAGTCACGTAGCTGGAAGCGTGTAGGTTATGAGCTAACCAGGTCTGCGGAATATCAGCCACCCGGATAAACGTGGAACCGTAACGCACCAGGACGTTTACCATGCACTGTTTAGGGTGTCTCGAAAGTAAGGAAACACCCTGATAAAATGAAAATGGTTTGACAGGAGATGATATGATTATTGCGAAAGGGTGGGAAACCTGCTAGACCATGTCTCCAACATGGCAGGCTCCAGCAAGATCACTGTCTGCTGAACAGTTTTCATTTTCTAAATGCACTTATTAAATACATTTAAAGACATCCTGTATTTACTGTCGTAAAAACAAAATACATTTATATTTCCTATGCAGATTTTGTATCATCTCAGCTGTATTATTTGCCTTAAAATGTTTGTCATCGTTATTATTTACCACCTTTTTTTTTTTTTTGCAAAAAACCAAAAGCTTGTGGAAATGAAAACCAGACTTCCTGTAGAAATTTGGAAATCTGGTGACCCGAGTGTAAACGGCAAAACCTAAACTCAAAACCCCTCCAGTGTGTGTGTTCATTAGTGAGTGAAGTGAAAGCGAGTTACTCTTCTGACCTCCATGAAACACGCACATACATGCTAGTGAACACACTCTATGGGCCAGTGAGCGGTGGGCAGCCCCTATCCGCACCACTTGGGGAGCAGCTAATGGTTAAGTGCCTTGCTGAAGGGCACTTCAGTCGAGTCTTGACGGTTGTGGGGCTGGAACCTGGGACCTCCTGGTTCCAAGGCTGGTTCCTTAACGGCAAGCCTGTGGCTGCCTTAACTTGTGTGTATGTGTTTGATTCACTGCATAGTCAATTCCACTGCACGGTGGTCGAAAGTAGTTCACTTTCACTTACATTCTGTTTGACTAAGTTCGGGTAGTCTCAGTTAGATCCTAATCTACTAATGACCCATAACAAGATATATTTTGTTGCTGCTTTACCCTCATAAATTCCTTCCAGGACAGTTTAAGGTTTGAACAATGACGCCATTTGATTTATTTTTTTTTCTTTGCTGCAGTATCGTTCATCCTTTCTGGGATTTTTTTTTTAAACTTCAAGATTCAGCATGTCTTCCGCTGCAAGCTGTCAAGCCAAAACCACTAACACTTAAAGCCTCTCTGTCTTCAACCTAATGACGTCGTGGTCATATTATGAAGCAGCAGCGCTTTCTGTTCCTGTGCCTCATGAGGCGGTTTCTGTCTCTACGCAGCAGCTGTCGATTCCTGATATGGAAGAGTTCAAAGTCTTTGCACGGCCCTATAAAACGTTTCTGCCTGAACGCATCTCACACAGCCTGTTTTAAAACGACGCTGCAGGGCTACAGCTCGACGGTGTTGGCATGGCGACTGGAAAAATGACCCGGCAGTCAAAAGGGTTCCTGTGCAAACTTTGACACATCTGCCGAGTAAACAGGACCAAATCTCGCAGATCACACATCGTGTCAGCGCCGAGCACTTCCAGGAGATAACCGGTTTGTGTACATAGACCTGACATTATGTGGGACGACACCTTGCACAATATCCCCTGTCGGATTTGCACAATATTTACATATTCAGGGGTAAATCTGATCTGTTACACTCTGGTGGAAGTCTGATGCAAGAATGCAAAACACTTGAACTTGTGAAGGTGTTGTAAATTTTTGGAGGTGGTAAAACCTGACAGTTTAATATTTACTACTCTTCCGCAACTTGTTTTGTACAGTTGTATTCACTGAAGTACAAGAAAAACTGGTGTGTATGCGAAAAGTGCCTGGTGGTGGCTCTATACTAGTGTAGGGTTTGTTTAGCTGACATTCCACGGGACCCCTGGTACATCTACAAACGTGTCTGACATTTAAACATTGTGTGTCCTTTTTGACACACTTCTACAGACACCAAATTATGGTCTGATCCAGAGCGACTTGCAAGGTTACTGGTATTACAGTATATAATTAATGTATTGTAGTATTAGGGGTCTTGCCCAGGGACCCTTATTGGTGTAGCGCAGACAGCCTTCCCAGACCGGGAATCGAACCCAGGTCTCTCAAATGGGAGCCAATAAGTCCATGTGCTTGTGAAAATATTCTGTAAGCATTGAGCACCATACTTCCTGCAGAACGGTTTACAATTCTGTTGTATTCTATGTTGAGGTGTAGGAGTTCTGTGTTCCACAGCGCATTGCATGGCATCCCAGATGTAATTGATAACGTTGAGATCTGATGTGAATGGCAACCCCAAACTTAGGATTTGGCATCTTTAGATGTATGTGGCGGCGCATCGCCTGTTGAAAGAGGCCAAACCCAACAGAATGAATGCAGGCCATGAACTGTGTAATTCATCAGAAGTGAGACACAGTGTTCACCTATTAGAGACGTTTGGAATGCCAGCTAAACAAACCCCATACTATTACGGAGCCACCACCAGCTTATGTATCTTGCCTAGGCTTGCCTCGTACCAGTTTTCCTGGTGCTTTCAGTGCAGTTAGCCACTGAACATATAGTGCTGCTCAAACTGTGTTATGTTCTGCATCCATGGTGGGTTTTCAATACATCCACATATGCCCGTCATCCAACAGTGACCAGTCGAGGATTAGTTAAACACTCAAGTGGTTCCTCTGATGCACGTGTACGTAGCCAGCTCATCTTTTTAAACAGTCAAGCACTGGAAAAGGAAAGCGCTCTCCACATACCTGACCTGACACATGGCTACAGTTGGCTAATGTTGCTGCGAAAGAGTATGCCATTACGTCTATACTGAGAACACGGCCAAATGTGCTCTCTTGGCGCCCGGTGATGGATAGCTGCAGACTTGTCAGGATTTTTTATCTCTGCCTTTGATAGAGTGCTCAATTTTGTTTCCTACTTGAGAATACGATTTGACCTGTGATGTAAATATCCCTCTGGTTCATACAGGACAGTTCGCGGTGCCTGTACACACCACGGAAAGTCTAAATAAATGTGATGGTGCTCTTTTTTCAAATGGTTTTAGCTCTGCGGTCTATTTTTTCACTCCTTTGACTCGGCATGTGTTAATCATCACTCGTGCAATCTGTTTAATCTGATTACTGTTTACTGTATCACGGTGATTACTAATGACTGTCACCTAACGACTACTTACATGTCCATGTGACTCGTCTCCACGCTGCAGTTTTACTTAAACTTCTCTGGACCATTAATAGTCACATTTGCAATCTTTTCGGGCATTTTCAGTCTAGACGACTGGGTCGGAGCATCTCCAAAACATGTCCCAGTATACAGGTGTTTGGAACATACCAACAGAGGTCCAGGGACAGACGATCAGTAAACCAGGGACAGGATCAGAGATGTCAAAGTCTCCACAGATAGATCTGTTGCTGAAGTCTTGGTGCCAGATACTGAGGACACCATCAGAGGAGTTTAAAATCCACACAGGCATCATGCAAATGATGTAAACGTCACATGATTGCAATTTGATAATAGAGCAAGTATATGTATAAGGCTGCATTAATTATAAGAATAAATACGCTTGTATGTCGCATGTGCCGAGGTCTCTGTGTGCTTGAGGTCTGTCTGTGGAGCGTCTGCCATCTTTATCCTGAGAGCCTCACTTCAGATTCCTTTCCTTGTGTGGGTTTTTTTCAGGATGATAATGCCTGCAGACCTCGCTATGGAATTCATGCCTGGTAAAAAGCACATAGTGCGCACGCTGCGGTGTTCCTACAAACATGTGGCGCCAAATTACAGGATTGTAATCCAGCGCTGTTCGTTCCAGTACAGCGGAAAAAAAATCTCAGATTGTTTGCTTTTGTGTTCACTTTAATGTATTACCACGGAGAAAAGGTCATTCAAGTTCAGTATTGAAGTTTTTTTTTTTTTTTTTTTTTTTTTTTTTTTTTTGCCTCTCCTGTTGTAACGTGAATCCCGTGGATGATACTTAGAGCAGCAGATCACAGTCACGTTTGCACATGAAGCACTTTCACCTCCCTGAGATCCGAGGCTTAGGAAGAAAGGAGAAGCTTAGGGATTCATTCAGGCGTAGACGAAGCCATTGTAAAGCCATTGTTTCTCTGTAGAGACACTGGTGCCACTTTGGCTTCAAACAGCCCAACCTTACACCACGTAAGGTTTATATGGCATAATGCGTAATCATTCAAGACTTCATAGACTGTATGGCCAAAAGTATGTGGACTCCTGACTATCACACTCGTTTATAGTTGGAAGCACATTGTTGTATTGAATACTTGTCATGCTTGAGCATATTTGTGACTAAGAGATTTGCGTAATAAAAGATTGAAGGAGTAAAACTCGTGTCCTTGGTACCCAAGACCCACTGATTTGTGTGAGGGACGACGACTAGCCTGTCTGATCTGATCCGACAATAGGATCCATCTTGGTGCCACAGGACACCTGCAAAAGGCCTTGCGGAGTTTGTGCGTTGACGGGTTTTAATGTTATGGCTGATCACTGTACATCCAGTTGGTCAGGTGTGGCTAATTATATGCATCTCAATATTTAGCTTTTTTTATATATAGCCTTAAAGACATCAAATCTGCTTTGGTCAAACCTGCATAAACCCTAGGATTAGTCCTCATGGCATCGCAGTGTTCAGATGAGCCCCTAATCTATACTAAAGCCGTCTCATAATGAGAGTACCCTGTACGCTGTAATAGCACTGATAGCAGTCCCAGTTACAAGGGCTGCAAATCTCTGTGTCTGACGATTCGATTTACATTTTCGGGGTCACAATTCGATTCAGAATCAATTTTCAATTCAGGAACGATTTTTCTATTCAAATGGTCTATAAATTTTGTTTTAAATTATGTGGTTGACAAGATAGCACAAATGAGACATTTATTTAAAAAAATACATTTTGGTTCCTTATTGTATGAAAACTTTTTGCATTCATTTTATATTTATACCAAAAATAGGATTGTGCATAAAATTCTGTAATAAAATGACCAGTATTGGGTTCGCTTAGCTGTCTGGCTTTTTAATAAATAAAACAATCAATCAATAAACAAATAATTCAAAATATATTAATACAAAAGTAAACATGGACTTCAGTCTACCACAGTGCATTAACCTTTAACTGAAAATAAAATACAGACTTTAAGGTCATAGTGCGTTACTGCTTTTATATTTTGTATCATTTTGTTGGAATGCAGTCCGCTAGCAAAGGAGATGGCTAACTACCTTGCTGTACGGTGGCCTAAATGGTCCTCTACGGTGGGCGACAAAAAGTAAAACTTAAACGCATTTTAAAATAAATTTTTTTGGCATTTTGAATCGATTCAGAATCGCCAGGACTAGGAATGGTGATTCTTTAAAGAATCGTTTGGTTTTTTTCAGCGCTACCAGCTAGCATTGGCTAATAGGCTAATCTTTTGTTCATCCGCTTTCAAGACTCAGGGCTCGCTTTTCATCACTGTATTTGTTTTTCAGGCTTGCCCTCCAGCTTATGAGAGCTTGTTCAGAGTTCACCGTGCCTGCTTGGCGTCCCTAACTGTTTTTCTGAAAAGTTCTCAGCATTCTGGTTCGATCAGATCGTCAGCGGTGGGTGCTTTATGTCCATCTCGTGTCCCGTTGCTTTCAGTCTGGAGATAATGCACCAAGCACCATTAACTGACCTTATATAAACATGACGTCTTAGTTAATGCGTCACGTCTCACTCGGACTGCCTCTGTAAGGATTAAATTTCTGCTCATACAGCTACCACTTCATGAATCTGATCTTTGTCCTCTGTACCTGATTTTACTGTCTGATTCTTTGCCGAGTCTGACTCTTGGATCCGATCAGGGTAATTGGACTCCTTACTTGAATAAAGCACTCAATACTCCTCTCGAGTCCATCCTACACAGCTTCTCGTGTTCTCTTTATAGCTGTCCGAAACCAAAGCCCGCTCCACTTAATCTTTCCATGACGGCTTAGCGCGGCGTCTGAATTAGGGCTAAGATAGTGTTACAGGATTTCTCTTACGCCGTATATTAATGTTCGTCTCTGCGCCGAATGGATCGTGTAAGGGTTTGTGACTGAAGAGGTCGTTTACATAGATCAGACCTAAAGAACGGGCTAGTCAAACGAACACGCTCTTGTCTCCGCTAATTCATGCATACGCTGCAGTGATGGCTTGCAAACGAATAACGCATGTTTTACCGTAAACACAATCTCTTCGGTTAAAAATACAAACCGCAAACAAAGGGAACTTGTAGCTGACTAATGCCGCCTGCTACTTTTATGGAGGAAGAATCGTGGGCTGCTGTTATTTTACTGCAATGACTGCATTTCATTATTTCATGCACAGTATTATCTTGCGTCTCTGCCTCTCTGTTTCTCTCTCTCTCTCTTTTGTGAATATTTCTAGACCCGTGATACATTGTGTATGGGTTCAGAGATGAGCAGAGCTGGATAAACTTAGCATTTCATCTAACAGTGATGATTATCTGTGAAAATGCTACTAATTATATCGTAATGATTTTTTTTTTGGTGATATGGCGAAGAATGATATGGCTCTAGTTCAGCTACCTGATCTAAGGAAATCACTGGTATCTGAAGATTAGGGCTGAGCGATATGACGTCAAATCAGTATCACGATAAATTTAGCGTGTGCTAAAGTATTAAAGCTGACGTTTTTCCTAATAAAAAAAGTGTATATCTTTATTATTAAAAAAAATAATTAAAGGAAATGCGCGCGCACACACGCTAACTATTGATGGTAATTTATTAAATATTTAGAATTTTAGTCTATTTACATTTAGTTTTAATGTAAGTAGAAAGTTTACATTGGGCTATTTGGGCAATTTACATGCTCGCTTGCTGAAGACTGGATGGTGCCGAGTCACATGACTACACTCGCAGAAGTGTGTTCTTAAAGGGACCGTACATGAACACACACCCTGGGGAAAGGATTAACAGAAATTTCAAAACCGATATAACCGACACGTGCAACATCATGTTGATTAGAGGGTCTGTCTGTTGGGTTCGTTTATATTTCGATTAATTGCTTAGCCCTACTGAAGATGATATGCTGGTATGACAAATCCTGGTCTGTACCAGTTTTTGTGTACATAAGAACATTGGCCATGTGGACTACAGACCATGTGGTAGAGATCGTCTGATGAATGGATTGAGCCATGGCTGTAGCCTATAGCTGTTGATACAGTGGTCAGCAACACCAGGTAATATTAGCTTAAACCATAATGTTAAACTCAGACACAATTATAAATCCTCAGAGCATGATCTCAGCATGGTGCCTTTATTATTAATACTTTCTAAGAGCCTTCATGCTTGGTGGGTGTACATCCTGAGTAAGCAGATGTTTACTATCTCTCTTGTTTTGCACAGCGCATGTGCACGCTGGAGTTTATCTCTGCAGTGCTGCCTGGACGTGTTAAATGCTTTTATCACAGTCACACGTCCTGATAAGAGTCGTGCTTTCGGGGGGTAGGTCTCCCGAGTCTTAGTGCTAAGAAGCATTCCTCAGTGCTCGACTGCACTGCTGTTTCTCATGGAGTTAAAAAAAAAAAAAAAAAAAAAACAGAGAGAATGTTTCATATACATATATAGTGCCTTTCGTATTTGGGTTGCTGTACAGATGAGAAAAAAAAACCACACCTACAGGTAAAAGACACAGTCCAGGGGAAAAGAAGACACAACTGGAAAGAGAGAGAAGAAGAGTGTTTAAGGCTTGAGAGAGGAAAGTGAGCGTTTTTTACACACACACACCCCCCCCCCACCCCGGTCCACTCGGAGCGGAGCGTGTCCTTAAATCACCCCGTCTAGGATTTCTTTCCTTTTTGAAATGTTTTCGGGAAGTCTTTCCTTGTCTTCATAGCAGAGCTGTGGTCGAGAGGCTGGATCGAGACTCTAGTAGTAGACTTCTTGGTACATTTTTATTGTGGTAGTGGGGAATGTTATAGTCTGGAGCAGTAAGTGCTGATCTGTTGGTTTGTTCAGCTAAAAATCGTTTGTTCAGATTGATTTATTTAGTAAAGAACCTTCATAAGACATGACTGTCAGTATAGACTGACTAACTGGATGGACTTCTTTCCTCATTTACTCTCTCCCTTTCTCACTCACTCATTCACTCCCTCCCTCCCTCACTGACTCACTCACTCCCTTCCTCACTGACTCATTTACTCATTCACTTCCTCCCTCACTGACTCATTTACTCACTCATTCACCCCTCCCTCTCTCACTGACTCACTTACTCATTCACTACCTCCCTCCCTCACTTACTCATTTACTCCTTCCCTCCCTATCTCTCTCATTAACTCACTTAATCCCTTTACCTCCCTCCCTCACTGACTGACTGACTCCCTCTCTTCCCCAGTGGCTTGCTCTCTTCCTCCCTTCCTCACTGACTCACTCACTCACTCACTCTCTCCCTCCCTCACTTTCCTCCTCCATCTCTTTCTCACTGACTCACTCACTCTTTTCCTCCTTCACCCCCCCCCCCTCACTTCCTCACTGACTCACTCTTCATGGGGGCAGCCGTGGCCTTGAGATTAGGGTCTTGTGACTGGAAGTTCCCGGGTTCGATTCCTGCAACAGACAAGACACGAATAAAGTGCCCTTGAGCAAGGCACTTGGCCAACTGCCCACCTGGTGCCACAATTATGGCTCTGGGCCCTGCTTAGACAAGCAAGTGTGTTAACTACCTTTTAGTGTTCACTGGAGTGTGTGTGTTTCACTGCACAGATGGATTAAATGTGGAGGTCACAGTAGGCAAATGTTTCACTTTCACTATTTTCTTTATCGCTCTCTCTGTATTTGACCTGTCTCTTTCACTTGTCTTACTTGACTCACTGACTCCTTCCCTCACTCACTTGACTCACTGACTCCCCCCTCACTCACACTCATGCCTTCACTCCCTCAGTGACTCCTTCACTCCCTCTCTTCCTCCCTGACTAACTTGACTCCCTTACTCACTCGCCCAATTACTGACTTTCCTCTTCCCCAAAGGGGAAATCTGGAATTTTGGTTAATCTAATGAGATTCCATGTTGAGCAGCTTCTTCAAAGCCACATCTATAGCAGGCTCCTTGTCCAATGATCTAGACAGTTTCGAAATTCCCTAATTAGAGACTGTCTAGACATCAGACGTAGGAGGAAAAAGGGAGAGATTAGTCAGTACTTCTGTCCTAGAGGCCCGGACGCAACAGTTTGGCCATGAAAAAAAACACAGTTTACACAATTTTTCCTTTTTGCCCCAAAGCTGTCTTTTTCATAGTGGGCTTGTACAGCTGATGTTGCTCAGAAGGAAAGGAAACAGGAAACCACCAGATTATCATCGTGTAAACTGCATGTCTAAATAGTTAAAGTCACCTAAGCATTTTGTAAGAAAAAAAAAAAAAAAGACAGATAAAGCCATTAAATTTTTTTGTCAGGAAATTTTCTCAGCACAGTCAGTCTTCTGTGGACGTCTGTGACTGTGTTAGAAGTTATTCACAGTTATGTCCACAGGTAAACAGCATGATATGAAAGTACAACACAAATGGTTTATGTATAAATCTGATTGGTCAGTGGATGTTGTTTGACACTGAAGTAGTCGCTAGAGAAGGGAAGCGTCGGAGGAGTATGGAACGGTCACTGAAGTAGAGAAGAGACGGCGGAGTAGGGACGAGTAACAGGAGTAGAGAAGAATCTGAGGCGTATAGAAGACAGAAGAGACAGCAGACTAGGGATAAGTCGGCAGGCTAGGAATGAGTTGGCGGAGCAGGAAACAGTCACCAGTGTAGGAAAGATTCACCGGAGTAAAGACAAGATAGCGGAATAGAGAAAACAGAATTAACAGAGTAGAGAGTAGAGTTCCAGCAGTCAGGAAGCATATGAGACGCATCAGATTTTCCTTTCGCGATTTAGAAAGTGTATATGTCTGAGTGAGGGTCACTGACGTGCACGCAGTGAGACTAAACATTAAGTCTGACTTTTTTTTCCGAGGCGGCAACTGGATAGAAATTCTGGATAGAAACGTTCAGTTGGGTTTGGTGAAGCAGTAATTTTCGCAGATCAGATCAGGACAAATCCCACTTCCATGGCTTTCCATGAATTAAATAGGAAAGTACTCTCAAGTATCTTTAATCTCCTTCTGATTTGGTTTAAAAAATATCAGACACGCTTTGAACGACTTTAGCCGAGTCAGTTTGCGAAGCGGCTTGCAAAGTGTTGCAGATGTTCGATTGCAAGATTTCTTCATTTCCCTATGTGATGCAATGCTGAAAAGACAGCTGGCTCGATTTCTTTAACCCTTTTTTTTCTTCAGTTTTGTAACTAGGGCGGAGCCATGGTTCGAGGTTAGGCATCCGGCCTTGTAACAGAAGGGTTGCCGGTTCAATCCCCCAACACCGACAAGACACTACTGAAGTACCCTCGAGCAAGACTCTTCTCTTGCTTTGAACAGGTTCCACCACTCTGGGCAAGTGTCTTCACTGCCCCTAGTGTGTGTGTGTGTGTGTGTCTTCGCTAGTCACAGATGGATTAAATGCATCACTTTAAGAATCCAGTTTGTTTGTGCAGAGCTCGACTGGTTTAACGGAAGCATTCGCGCCCTGTCGCAGCCGCCCTGGAAGGATCGAATCGTCATGTCACGTGCATGCGTGACACTGTTACTTAGCGCTGCATAACTCCTCTCTCTCTCTCTCTCTCTCTCTCTTTCTCTGTGTGTGTGTGGTTTGCCAGGACAAAACTGCGAGCCTGGCTTTTGTGCTTGAAACCAGTTTTGTAATGAATATGTTGCGACTTGCAGAGGATATTGTGCGGGTTTTTTGTCAAGACCGAATACCTGCCAGGTCGCCTCCAGTTCCTCTCAACGTGTTATCTGAGGGTTCCACTGAGCAAAACCCTCCTGCCCCAAATCTCCCAGACGCTCCTTCGTGTCATCGCAAACAAACGCTTGCTTATAGGAGCAGCGAAGCCAGTCCCTGCCTCCCTCAGCAGGGTTCCACCGAGCCAAGAAGAGCCAGGGTTCTAGTTACGCTGCAGAAAAGCGAGCCAGCTGTGTTATTTAACATGACCAAGCTACTCACCTTGACTCCGGCCAGCATTCATTTCACACTGTGGCTCTGTGTAAGTGTAAGTGTGTGTGTGTGTGTGTTTCCATCACAACGAGCCTGTGACTCTGATAGACAGACGGCTGTTTGAGGAAGGGGCGTCCAAGTAACTGCTCTCTGCTCTAATAGATTAGATAAGCAGTGTTTGGGTGGGATTTGTTTACAGAGAACTCAGACTGGCTCTTGTTTATTTTCTCTCTCTCTTTCCCTGGTGCTCTCTTTATCTTTCTCTCTCGTTCTTTCCCCCCCTCTCTCTCTCTCTCTCCTGTATTTCCATCTTTCTTTCTCCATCTATTTTGTCTCTTTTCCTTTTCTGTGTTGTTTTTTTGTCTCTCCTCTTTTTCTTAATCTCACCCCTTTTTTCTTGAGTCTGTCTCTCGCCCACTTTTTTTCTCTACCTCTCCCTTTTCTCATTTTTCTATCTTTCTCTTTTTCTATATTTTTTTGTTGTCTCTTTCCATAATTTCTCTGTTGCCATTTCCCCTTCTTACTCTCCCTCTATCTTTTTGTCACTTACATTTTCTCTCCCTCTTTCTCATTCACTCTTCTTTCTCTTCTTTCTTCACTCCTCTTTATCTTCTGTCTCTCTCGCTTCCTGTGTCTTTCTCTGCCTCTCTGTCTCCTGTCTTTATTCCATCTTTTGTGTTGTTTTCTGTCCTTCTCTCCCCCGTTTCTTATTTTTTCTCTCGCCTGCCTTCTCTCCCTCGTTCACCCTCGTAATCTTTCTCTGCCTCTCTCGTGTCGTTCTTGCTCTCTACCTTTCTCTGCCTCACACTTCTGACTTGTTTTTTTCTCCTGTCTCTCTTTTCTTTGCCACGCACCGGCTCTCATTCTTGCATGTTTTCCCTCTTTTTTTCTCTCTCTCTTTCTCTATCTCTTTCTTTTTCAGTCTTACTTGTTTCTTTCTTTGTGTCTACCTCAAATCCTCTTCCTGTCCTTCTTTATATTGCTTTCTTTTTGTCAATCTCACTTTATAGATCTCACTTTGTCTTACTTTCTTGATTTCTTACTTTCCCTTTCTTTATCTCCCTGTCTTTGTCTCACTCTATCACTATATCTGTCTGTCTTTCTTTTCTCTCTGTTTCTTCTCATTTTCTTTCTCTCTCTCTCTCTCTCTCTCATTCTCATTCTCTCTCCCACCATGTTAATGCTCATCCACACCCAGATATATGCCACACACACACACACACATGCACTCCAGCAGGCACGTGTGAATTATTACCTCTTGCAGCACATTCCTGTGTGTGTGTGTGTGTGTGTGTGTGAAGGGTTGTGTGCGTGTTCATGGGTCTCTGCCAGAGCACAGCTCTCTCCCCTAGTGCCGTACATTCTCCCTGGACTCTGACACATGGCTCATGTAATCTCCTGAACATCCCCACAACTGCAGCCCATCTGGCTTTTGTGTCAAACGAGGTGTCGGAGCTTTTCTCAGTATCGAGAGCTCTTCTGGGAGGTGGTTTATGTGTTCAAGGAGACCCTGACCAAGGACACAAGCAGTTTAGTTTACTCAGAAACCTGCCGTCACCCTGGATTTGCCCCTGAACTTTTAATATTATACTGCAGGCATCAGGCTCACTTAATTATACGGTCAGGCTGTCAACAGTATGATTAAAACAGTCAACAACATTCTACCAAGAAATCCGACACCCAGGTAGTAAAGACAGCAAATTGATTTTCGAGAGGACCAGTATGTCAGTGCTCATGGTCGTGGTAACGTGAAGGTCAGCACTTTAAGTCTGTCTCAACTGAACAGCTTCAAAAGGCCTCCACCACCTAATGGACCCCCTGGTTTTAGATGCTGAAATATATATAGACATGACTTTAAATGAAAATAGCAGCTTAATTTGCTTTAAAATAGACGGTTTTGTTATATTGAGCTTGTGTGACCGTGTGATGTAACTGGTGGACA
The DNA here is from genome assembly GCA_028565595.1 of Duopalatinus emarginatus. Classification (NCBI taxonomy): domain Eukaryota; kingdom Metazoa; phylum Chordata; class Actinopteri; order Siluriformes; family Pimelodidae; genus Duopalatinus; species Duopalatinus emarginatus. The sequence continues at coordinate 30,169,731 of JAOVVF010000001.1, read as the reverse complement.
ACTGTGAACGACACTTTGGTAAAACACCATTATGACTGATTTTGACTAGGAATTTCCCAGTGCTGGTTCTTCAGATTCTGATCATATTTCTCAATCTAATGAAAGTGAAAGTGAACTACTGTGCTTGCACACAGAGGAATGTGACCTTCACATTTAATCCATCCGTGCAGTGAAAAACACTAGTGAACTAGTCTGAATGCCTGGGGAGCAATTGGGGGAGTTAGGTGCCTTTCTCAAGGGCACCTCAGTAGCCTCTTGCCCTGTGCTGGGATCAAACCCGGGACCTTCCGGTCACAGAACTAGTTCCCTGACCGCTGCTGCTCCTACTTCAGAGTGAGCTGCATAGCGCTTTGTGTGTCCACTCGACCACCATAGAAGGCGGCTGCCTAGGCCACCATACAACAAGATAGTTAGGCATTGCTAAATTTTTATTTATTTATTTATTTAAGAAAAACTCAGGCAGTTAAGCAAACCTAATACTGATCTTTTATGTTACAAAATTTTATGTGCCATCCTATTTTTGGTATAAATATAAAATAATGCAAAAAGATTCGCTACAGTAAGAAACCTAAAAGCATTGTTTTGAATAAATGGTATGTTTGTCACATAATTTAAGCAAATTCTTAGACCATTATAGACCAAATTTATAGACCATATGAATAGAAAAATCGATTCTGAATCGAATCTTTGCCCCAAAAATCGAAAATCGAATCGCCAGACACTGAGAGATTCACAGCCCTAATGGCTATGATTTAGAGAGGATACCACCTGTCTTTTCCCGAGAGACGGTCAGTTCTGCTCCCAGGACGCCTGTCTGCTCCCAGAAGACCTCACCATCTCCAGACTACCTGTCCTCTCGCATAACATTTAAGGTTAATACATTCTGACGCTAGTACAGGTCTGATACTGCCAATATCTACAGCTTCGTATATAGCGTAGCCTCCAATATACTCATCTCCAACTTCTGCAGTCTCTAAAGGCCATGGCGACCAAGTCCTCCCACCCACGACTTCAACCCACTTTTTTTTTATTTCAGGTCAGCTGTTGCACTTCCTTGGTTAACCCATGTCTCCTATGGGTTTTTGTGGCATTGTTTTAATGCAATGGACATTTTTTTTCTATCCTGCCACAGAAATCAGCAGAAGTCAATATGAGTGGTGTGAGATAGCAAGACTTTACAATGTGCTACATGGCTCAATAGTCGTGTAGGTAACCCAGGGTTCATACAAGTGTCATATGAATGACCCGTGAATGTTGAAAGGTCGATACGTCTTCCTGTTTTGCTCTGTAGTGTATGACCATAAGCGAGGCTCCGGGATAGCGGGCGGGTTCTGTCATTTCACTCATTGCCTGTAACTTCTCGGAGGAAATCCCCAGCTTTTTTTTTTTTTTCTCTCCGCTCGTCTTCTCTCCTTTCACACTGAATTTGCATCTGAGAAACCGTTGCGTCGGTTTCTGCTGAACCACATCGTCATCATGGTAAATTTTGTCCTTTTTCTTTAGAAACAAGTGTTCACTGTGTTTAAATGAGGCGAGATTTATAACTGGCTGAAAGGTTACACCTCTGGACCACTTCCCTTAACTGTGTAACCTTTTTTTGCATGCCGTGCGGTGGCGTTCACTCGTGTATGGCGAATTCCTCTACCCACTATCGGTGCTTTTGGACTCCGTCCAAACCTGTACTCTAGGGTAGTTAACAGTATGTCACAGTAACACAATGCCGTAGGGCATCAAGTCTTTCTGGCTCACTTGTCTTCCTTTGTTCATTCGGGTGTCCTTTGTTTATTGCTGTCTGGATTACTGCTAGGACTCAGTGTTTGCTGTAAACCAGTTTCGAAATATTCGCTATTCTGGTAGGACACAGTCAGGTAGTGAAAATGTATTTGTGTTTAGAAAATAAAATTTAGACAAACATAGCAATGCCAGGGTCAGACTACACGTAATATGTTTGTCTTCAATCATGTTCACAGGGGACATGGGACAAGAAACTGTCAGTCATGGCAATAGAAGCAGTGTGTGGACATAAAACTGAGTACTCTTTTGACAACTCTGCCTTGGAATTCACTTTTGTTTTAAACCTATGCATGCAGTGAAGCACACACAAGTGAGCACACATGCCCAGGGCGGTGGGCAGCCCCCTTATCCGCAGCACCCAGGGAGGAGTTCCGGGTTGGGTGCCTTGCTCAAGGGCACTTCAGTCAAGTCTTGCCGCTTTTTGGTCCTCTTGGTTCCACCAAAATGGAAATTACACAATCGTGCAGTTTTAATTATGTGGCTCACAAATGTTTTTTTCAATTATAGGAATCAATATCAGGTCGATAACAAACAACTTTCAGGGCTATGGTGCCATCTCTACTTCTAATGCAGACCCGAACGAGTACATGTCACAAAATATACTTGGTAAATAAATACGTACTGTCTCAAAAGTAAGGAAACACCTATGTAAAATGAAAGTGGTTCAGCAGACGGTCATCCAGCTGCGGTGGCCGTGTTGGTGACCTAGCCTACACATTTCCCCTTTCCCTTAAAGCTTTGTATATTAAATTGGATCACCATCTGCCACACTGTTTTCATTTAATATAAGTGTTTTGTCCATACACTGATGTGCCAGAGCCACTGGTGCGTCAGCTTAATATTTAGTAGGAGCATAGGACTGCAGGAATACGACAGGGCATGGCCTCTACAAGTTTGAGGAAATATTCTCTAGGCCAGGGGTCACTAATAGATGGACCGCAGTCTGGGTCCGGACCCAGACATTCTCCTTATTGGGCCGAGGCCTATAAACAATTAAATTATTAAGAATTATGTTTTTTTTAACGGAGTGTTTCTATTTAAATCAGCGTCACTTTTCTAGCATTTACGGTATAGATTTAGCAGACCAATCTCACGTGATGCTTCTCAGCTAATCAGATGTGTGTATTAGGATTCATGCGGTAGACAGAGTCACTCACTCAGTCACACAAACACACGGGAGACTGGAGAGGAGAAACAGCAGAGTGAATAAAGTGAAAAAAAAACTCGTTCACATGGCGGTGCTGTAAACAGAGAAACAGTGAAAACTGTGCTTTTAACCAAAAATGTTTATTCTTTTACACAGACAGTTTAAAACCAACATGTCTCGTGTTCTGAGAGCCACTCAAGTCTGATCTCAGAACAAAAAATAATCACAGCCACTCAAATCTGAACCCACTGAAAATCCGGTTTATTTATTATTCATCCAGTTCATAGTGAAAACTGACTATAAATATCGTAGAAATATGTTTAATTGTACTGCATTTTAATTTGATATTTAGTTGTTGCTGACCTAAAAAGTTGATATAACTCTAGGTTACTTTCATATATGTGTATTGGGTAAAATAAAATACCAAAATAAGTAAATTCAGCGTTAGCAATCAATTTAGCTTCTCAGTTTTAAGTAGAGGAGCAGCATCAAGATGACGGCTCCTACGTATGGATGCGATGGTCAGGTGTCCACATACTTTTGACAAAGAGTCCTTTGTGCCTTTAGGTATGGCGTGTACCAGCCTGCATGCTGGTGCTCACTGATCTGACCACTAATGACTTCATTTTACACATTTGTATTTCTGGTATCAACAAGAAAATGTTTTGTATAATTGTGAAGCCGAGACAAATATAGAAAGTGTTGCTACTTCTCCCCTTCAGAGTCTGCTTCGACTTGGGCCTGCGATTCCCAAGACACGCTTGTCAATGAGACAGTGTTCGCTTCGTTAGTTTCGCACTGGAGCAGTGAGGACGAGTTTGCTAGCGAGCGAGGGGACGTTGACGCGGATTTGGGTTGGGAAGTAATATAATAGTCACATTGTGATAGACGGTCAGAATTATAGCAGTTGTAAGGTTTTATTGATTCAGCTGTAAATAATACACCGATCGGCCTAAACAGCCTCTGATTCATCAAGGCCTGGACTCTGCAAGACCTCTAAAGGTGTTCTGTGGAATCAGGGACCAAGCCTTTAGCAACAGATCCTTCTCTGACTTTTCTGTATCAGACCTGATGGTTTAGCCTTTACACCCCACACCCATCAGTGAGCCGTAGTTGGCCATGACCCAGTCCCTGGTTCACCAGTTGTCCTTCCTTGGGCCCCAACAAGTTTTTTAGATGCTCTGATTCAGTCGTCCTTCACAATTTGGTTTGTTTCAGTCTGTATCCTTGCCCATTTTTCCTGTTTCCATCACACCAACTTTGATAACTGATCAAATTGACACGTAATATATTCCACCCCTTTGACCAGTGCTGGAGATGACACCGATCAGCATCAAAAATATGGCAGATCCGATAATGGACATTGGATAATCACTTTCACTGTCATTTCACAGATACTGTTTAAGGGTTTTTGGCCGGTGCAGGTTTGACTATTCTGAGCTGAGAGCAGATTTAGTAAGGGTTAATCCCCGATAGCCGCCTAGCACATCTACACCATCTGTGTCTCTGACCCGTCTCTGTGTATTTACATAGTCCTCCTGTAATCACACTTCCTGATTTGGACCAGGATTTTATAAGCATTTAGGTCAGGCACGGTGTGAGAGTCTGTCACCTCGTCTGCGTGTCCGTATATTACTCTGCACTTAAATTCCCTGGAAAGGTGTTTGCATGATTTTTTTGGACTTTCAGGAACTTTTGAAGCGTGCTGTGCTTTTACAAATGCCACGCTGACATCCAGCGTCACATGCTCATCACCCCCCCCTTACCATGGCCTTCAACGACTGCATCATCGTGTCTGTCGCTAGGCAGCCGCCGTCCCCCCCCCCTTTACCTCCCGTCGTCAAGGTAGCAGATGTGTCAGCGTGACGTCAGAAGATGTCTCTCGACTGTGAACGTTGTGTGTGTGTGGCGTGTGTGTGTGAGAGTGTGTGACCGCTTGTGTTAGACTGCGGTTTTAATCATTATTCCGTGGGCCTGAGATCAAGTGGCAGATTTTGATGTATTTGCATCATACATGATTTTCCAGTTCAGCAAGGTGCGGCTGTGTATCTGCTTATACGTGTCTGCTTGTACTGTGCGTGCGTGTGTGTGCGTGCGTGCGTGTGCATGTGTTCACTCTGACCTCGTTTATCAGCGTTCATAAGAAATCATGCAGCCCTAAGCTGCCCATTCAACTGTCAGTTCTGACATCTCCATTAACTGTGTGTGTGTGTGTGTCCTGTCTTTTTAGGGCTCCGGAGATCATCCTGGGTCTGCCCTTTTGTGAGGCCATAGACATGTGGTCACTAGGCTGCGTCATCGCTGAGCTGTTTCTCGGCTGGCCGCTTTACCCCGGAGCTCTGGAATATGACCAGGTAACTCACTAATCCTGACCCCGGCATTGTACAGCCTCCACAGGCCACATCCAGCATTCAGGCTGTCTCCGACAGGAAATCAGCAATCAGACATACTGTATTGTGTCCCTGACGCACAATTATATACACCTGCACGGCCAATTTTGCCGACTGACGTTAGTGGAAGTCTGAGATAGACGTCTGTGAGAGATGAAGGCCATATCGAGTAATGTCTGTGTTAAGTCTTAGGTTAACAACAACAACCAGATCCGTGCACTGCTTTTTAAACCAGCACATAATATATATCAGACAGGGCTGATTTCGGACTTTCACAGCAATCGCGATTTCTCATGTCCCCTTGGGGAAATTACTCTCCCACCCGTGCAGCAGGCTAATGGTCCGCTGCCGTCTGCGACTGGTGCCTAACTGAGTGTTTCTCCATCTCCGTTTCTGCAATTACATCGTGTTGTTGTTCTGATGGGCTGCACGGATTAGATCAATTAGACGTACATGTTACTTTCCACATAGCACGTACACAAAACCTTCATCGTTATCTGATCAACAAGGACACACAGTGTAATTCTCATCATAACTGCACAGGAAAGCTATGTGTGGCCAACAATCAGCCATAACATTAAAAACCACCAAATCGGCAAATGTAAGTTCTAAGCGACGTTGCCAGGGACATAAAGTGACATGTCTAGACGACTAGGTGGTGGTTTCAGATCTGCATTGTTTGGTCCAGACTGTTAAACCTTTCAGTTTGGTCTGAACCTAAATCGCAGATGTGAAAGGTACCACGGACCGGGCAGAAATACGGTCCGACCAAAAGAGGTAGTCTCGGTTCGGACCAAACTGAACCATGGTCCGGTTCACTTGCCCAAGGACTGGTGTAGCACAGTCTGGTTACCCAGAGTGTGAATCGAACCCAGGTCTTTCACACGGGAGCCAAATGAACGATCTGTACAATGATCAGTACACCACCAACACCAATCTGTTCATTCGTTGTTCTCCAGCCAAGTGTAAAAGGCGACCCATCAAACTGACATGCTGACATCAGACTAATCAATATCAAGTAAACCGAACAATATCAAGTAAAGGCATACACAGTTCACAGAGGTTGTAATGACAGTATGTAGGTATATCATGGAAAAGGTCTTTATGTGAAACCGGAACATATGCCATCAAATAAGGTAACATCTGACAACCTTGGTTCGGACCTAGGTTTAGGACTTTCAGGTGTGAAAACACCCTGGGTCATCATGTCCAAAACAGCTGATATTTTCGGGTGTGTCCTGGTATTCAGTGACTAGTACCTTGCAAGAAATGGACAACCAGTGACCTGGCAACAGGATCATCGCCATCTAAGGTTGACTGATGTGCACGAAGAGGTGAAAACTAGTCCATATGGTCTGATCCCAGAGAAGGTCCACTATAGGATGTTGTGCTAACACATAACCGCTTCAGAGGTCCATACCTCAACCAGTCAGAGCTGTTTTAATGTCATGGCTGATCGGGGGATAAGGTAATAAATATTTCCAGCTCTAGGCGGCTGCTTAATAAGTACACTAAATCGTCTTGTGTTGCTTGGATGCCAGCTTTTGAATTTTATTACTCAGCACTGATATAGACTCGTCGTAGCATGAGCTAGTGGATGAGCGGCGGCTTTTTTCTTTATCCGTAGGTCACCCGGGTGCAGCTCTAAACGTATGCTTTATCTTGTATACCTGAATATACCGGATCCTTCTGTCGTGGCTTCATGCCAGGTTCCTGTCTTTCAACAATAGAGACACCCGGGTTAGTGCTGCAGCTGCAGAAATCGGTCACCGAGCAGCAGCTCGAACACAGCGAATTGATGTTAAATACAATGATGCAAAAAGCTGTGCTGAAGTGAGACCTGATGATGTTACAATGATTGTTTACTAAAATAATTGCTGATTGCGTTGGGGGTTTTAACAGTTATTTCATGTTTATGGGAGGGGTTTTCTAGTCTTATGTTTTTGCTTTTCTGGGTAAATTACGGGATCTGTTTGTGTGCGAGTGAGAAAGAGAAAGATTAGCTTGAGATTGGAGGGGGCTGGTGAGGGAAAGGGTTGTTGCAACTATAACATGAATTAACATCTCAGATTCTGGATTGGGTATATATCTGTTTATTTGATCTATATAGTGATTTAAAGTGACCCATTGACCACTGTGCTTGCACACAGAGGAATTTGACTTTTGCATTTAATGCATACGTGCACTGAAGGGGACACACACTTGGGTGTAGTGAACACACTTGTCCGGAGCAGTGGAAAACCCAATGCACAGCACCAGGGGAGCAGTATGGGGCTTAGGTGCCTTGCTCAAGGGCACTTCGGTCATGTGTTATCAGTGTGGGAATTGAACCGGTGACCTTCCTGTGATCACAAGACTGGTTCCTTAACCACAGGCCTACAGTTAAGGTTTTAATAAGGAGAAAATACTACATTTAAACATTTTATTTTTAATGTAACCACCTTATTTTTACACATAACAGTGAAAACTGCACACACATAAGTTTACAGAATTAAAAAAGTGATTTGAAGGCACAGCTGAATGTGTGTGTTATATAAAGGGACAAACAGTGATGTGATCGAGTTACATGGCCTCAGAGTAGTTAAAGCTACAATCAGGGCGTGCTGAAACAGCGTAACAACAGACCTGGAGTAACAACAGTAAGGCCACACCCAGTAACTACCGCATACACTGTGCACGGCGACTCTGCGCCCTGATTGTGTTGCTATAACAAAACATAGACACAGCTAGGATTGCAGATCGCGCTGTGCGTTAAATGCCGTTTACGTCAACTTGATACTGCCACCGTGCTCTTTTCTGCTTCTGGACTTTCCCTGACCTGCACTACAAGTGCTGGTGTTGGGTTTACGAGAAGAGTATTGTATTAAAAATGAGTTACTGCTGTCTGGCTAAAGCAGCACACAATTATTTAATTACGCTTGCAGGTTTGGTCTTTCCTTAATTAATTACACTGTCAAAAATCATAAATATAAGACTTTCTTTTTTCAGACTTAAATGGTTTCTGTTAGCAACAAAATAAAAAATATCTAAAATAGGTTTAATTATCTACCAAAGAGAAAAATCAGTTGAAATTTGCCTTCACATTATTGTTCCTGTAACCAACATTGTTTTTCTCTTCAGCATTAATATACCGTTAATCAGCGTCGACTAGAATAAAATAAAAATGAACAATGGAAATTAACCAGTTATCAACACAAGTTTCACTAAATGAATAAATAAAAATAAATTGACTTTTATTTTACTTTCCTGATGATAATAATACATTTATGATAATCATAAGGATAATAAATCATAGTAAATAAATTCACGTTTACTTTAATTTAATAGGAATAGTTATGATTTTATATAAATAATAATAAATACATTCACTCTCAAAAAACTTAGAGTATCAGTATAGTAATCGTAAGTAATTTAACATTTACTTTTATGAAAATAATTGTAATAAAAATCAATAAGTAAATTTACTTTCTACTGTAATTATATTTTCATTTAAAAAATCAATAATAAATAATAATAAATAAATTTACTTTCATTTACTATTATTATTTTTATAATCATATTTAGACTTAAAAATAATCATAAAAAATAAAGCATAGTAATGAATAAATTCATGCTCACTTCATTTTTACACTTCTACTACTAAATAATAATGCTAGTAATAATTTTACTATTATTTATCACTATTGTTTACTAGTATTTTGCACCAGAGTAAAGAAAAGTTATCAGAGTTCAGCCACATGCTCGTGCTGAAGGTTTTGACTGATTAATGTTTACCATGTTCGGAGAGTTTTGATCAGTCAGTGCACTTCTATTTCATTCACACTGTTAAATGAATGCATGTATTCCAGCTCTGTCACTTACACACCGATCAGCCATACCATTAACACCACCTGCCGAAACAGCTGCTGAAACAGCTGTGAGCCGTCATGGCATGGACTCCACAAGACCTCTGAACCTGTTGTCTTTATGGGACCAAAACATTAGCAACAGATCCTTCTGTGAATCTTCTGATGGATCGGACCAGACAGACTAGTCACATTGTGACCAATTCCTCTGTGTGTGTGTGTGTGTGTGTGTGTGTGTGTGTGTGTGTGTGTGTGCAAGCACAGTGGTCAATGAGTGGTTCACTTCACTCATCACGTCGCATAATGAGCTCTGTTTAATACCGAATAGAGGTTCTTTATCATGCAGCCTGTTGACATATTGAATCCGGGACCTTGTGTCTAGCCAAGAGATGTGATGCATTGTATACATATGAGGCATCAAGCCACAGTGGTGGAGACAACGTGGTGTCGCGTGTGCTGAGCCGTGTAGCGAACGTGACTTAAACTAGAGCAAGTCACCCAGGAGCCACGTGAACATATTACCCGTGTCATGAGTCAGGAGTCGGTCCTGTCATGAATGTATTTGGGGGGGGGGACGCGTGTTAGAGATGAGAAAGCTAAGACTCGGGGAGTGTATACGGTAGAGTGTGTGGTGTGTTGGTCAGGTGTGTGTGTGTGTGTGTGTGTGTGAGAGTGTGTGATGACAGGAGAGACTCGTGCACTGTGCTGAGTGTAAACTTTAGCCCGTGCCAGCACTGGGTCCGGTTTCACTCCACACAGCAGAATGTATTTATAACCCAAAGCCGCAGTCGTCTCTTTTCCCCCCACCAGTGCCATGCCGTGTCTGCTCGCTCACACACACACTTTTTCCAGCCTGCACTATCAGCAGGTTCTCACTGGAAGGCTTTTTCTGTGTTTGCGCTGTGGCAACTCGATCGCGTCTCTGTAACTCCCTCATGATGCCACAGACAGTAACGCCGCTTGTTCAACACCACCACACCGAGCTCCAGAGCTTGTAAAACGAGACGGGACAGAAAAAGACACGAGGGTGGGGGTGGAGGGTTTGGGAAAGACAGTCTGCTCTTAGTCTGTGTGTGCTCTCTCTCTCTCTCTCTCTCTCTCTCTCACACTCGTACATTATCTTTAACTCTGTCTGTCTTCATGTCCGTCTCTGTTTTGTCTGTCTCTCTCTCACACACACGCATACTCTGTCTATCTGTATCTCTCTGTCTTTCTTTCTGTCTGTCTTAGTGTCTTTCTCTCTTGCTCTCTCAATCTCTCTCTCTCTCTCACACACACACACACACACACACACAGTCTGTCTGTATGTCTTTGTTCAATCTCTCTCTCTCACATGCACACAGTCTGTCTGTCTTAGTTAGTAGCTTTCTCTTTCTCACTCAGTCTCTCTCTCTCATTCAAACTCTCTTGCTCACTCTCTTTCTCTCACACACACACTGTCTGTCTGTCTCTCTCATTCACTCTCTCTCACATGCACACACTTTTCATATACTTGTCAGATACTCTGTCTTTTCAGTGTCTCTCTCTCACATACAAACACATACTCTGTCTGTTTGTCTGTCTTTGTCAAGGTGTCTCTGTTCGCTATCTGTCTGTCTGTCTGTGTCTCTCTGTCTCCCAGTTGCACACGCATACACATACTCACTCTGTCCTGGTCAGTATCTCTTTCTCCGTCGCTTTCTGTCTTTGTCTGTCTCTTTGTTAATCTCTCTCTCTCTCACACACACACACACGTGCACACACACACACACACACACACACACACACACACACTGTTTTTCTATTTTTGTCAGTCTCTGCCTGTCTTTGTATTTCTTTCTCTCACTCACTTACACACACACACACTGTCACACCCCCTCTCACTCTTTTTATCTCTTTCTATGCACGTCTCTCTCTCTCTCTCTCTCCCCCTCTTTCCCTCAGCGGTCGTTAATTACGTGTCAGAAATTCTCTATGACACAGAGTTTCTGAGAAGTGGCTGTTTGTGAGCTCACCTCTAACACGTTTTGGCCCGGAAAACAAACGGCCCTCAGACTTATTACCGGTGACACACTGGTGTCAGAGCTCTGTGATGCGTCAGGGCCACACATAGGCTGTGCTTCTGCAATACGCACTCATATTTCTGAGCCTCTAAACTCATTGGCTGTGTTAAAACATGCCCTTAACATTGAAGGGGTGCCAGGGTGTGGATTGAAGAACGGGAAAGGATTTAAATTTCTTTCACAGTCTGTTTATCAGTTCCTGGTTTCGAAAGAGAAGTGTGTTTGTAACACGCACAAACAAGCACTAGAGCTGTTCATCAGCCCACGCGGGCGCATTATGCACAGCACCGGTTCAGTTAAATGGGTCAAATTAAGCACAGATTTAAACTCCGGGCCTGGAAAACCTTCTGTTCTTGACCTGGCAAGTCAGTAAAGGTATTGGATGAACGTCTGAGGAAACGTCAAAGAGAAACGAGTTTGAAATCCGAGCTCAAACAATGCAGAAAATCAGAACATGAATAAAAAAGTGGGGCTCGGGTTCAGAATCGGATCAGGTTTTTTGTGGGTTTTTTTATTTTGGTTCCGCTTCCATACTTGGTGCTTCAAGCGGTGTCTGTGGAATTGTTCCTACCAGGCCAAGAGGAACCACATTGACATTAGAGAGGGTTTTTTTTTTTGTAAGACTAGAGGAAATGAGCATACGCTTAAAAAAAAAAACATGCTGTGGTGCATTATTTTAGTCATCTTTTCCCCCTTCGCTGGGACTCGGCTTGGGCAGTTTGGAGTTTTTTCCTTCTCCCCCTCAACAGTTGCAGGGTTTCATGACTTCCTGATTTGATGTCTGTCTATTTTATGACTATAAATGGCTCTAATCCATTTTCTGGTCTCTCTGGTAGATTTGTAGGTGTGATGACACATGACACCTGACTTATATTAAAACTAACACTAATGTGTTTTTAAAACTTGTCTAGAGTAGACAAAATATATAAAACCCCCCTTTTTTTTTTTTAATATACTTCACACAGTGATCGGCCGTAACATTAACGCTACAAAAACACTGACAGGTGGTGTCAGTTCTTGGAGCAAGTGCAAGAATCCGAACGACTTTGACCAGGATGAGGTTGCGATGTCTAGACAACTGGGTTAAGATTATCACTGAAACAGCAGGTCTTGTGAGGTGTTCGGTGGTTAGTACCTAGGAAAGGTGGTCCAAGGACGGACAACCGGTAAACCAGCAACAAGATCACAGAAACCTTAGACCCCTTGCTTAGGGGTGAAGCCTAGACCGTCTGGTTCAATCCCTGAGAAGATCCGCAGAAAGATCGGTTGCGAATGTCTTGATGCCAGATACCACGGGACACCTTCAGGGAGGTCCTGTGGAGTCCATGTCTTGGCTGTTTAAGACAGGTGGTTTTAATGTTATAGCTGATCAGTGTATACCGATCCAGAGCCAGTTTATTTATTTCTTTATTTATTTATTTTAAATAAAAGCTGTTAAATCAGTGCACTTAAGATGGTCATGTAAACAATATTGAAACTAAAACCCTACAGGGAGGAACCCACAGCCATCAACGTGCTGTTTTTTTTTTATTCCCACCTCCATTCCCACTAATTTTAGAGATAAAATTGCTTAATAGCTCGCCACTTTCTGTTGCCATGGTAACTCGGGCAGGTACTGCGGTTACACGGTGCTCGCACTAACTCGCACACTGAGCTCGTTCTTATTAGAAACACTGCTTTGAGACGTCGAGCTGATCTTTCGGATTCTCCCCAACCCACCCCGCCCTCACTGCATCACGGTGAGCCTGGCATGCACGTAGGTGACAATTATGTAATCTTTTGGGTGATGAAATCGGCGGTTGTGTTAAAACACGCTCCTAACCATGAACGTCGCCGGGGTGTAGAGTAAGGAATGGGAACACGGCGAAGTTATTGGAACTGTTTTGTAATGGTTCAATTTGGTACCTCGCTTGTGCAATACCGTATTTGTTACCCAGGTTTTTACTGCTAACTTGAGGTCATGTCCTGTTGCAGATCAGATGACTAATTTGATGTTTGGGTTTTATTTTATTAACTATGATGTGTAGCGCTGCATCGCACAGGATAGCATAAACTTTGATTGCTATGCTTATAATATTAAAATTATTACAATGAAGGCTGGGGAAAGTAAATACATTTATTTTGTGTACATAAAATCATTCATTTTAGAAGCTTATTTATTATTAGTGATCTAGCCTATTTAATTATTACATGTGTATATATATTAGTGATGTAAATCTCTGTCTGGCGATTCTATTTAATTACGATTTTCGGGGTGACTATTCGATGCAGAATTGATTTTCAAATCAGAAACGATTTTTCTATTCAAATTGTCCATAAATTTTGTTTAAATTATTTGATTGACAAAATAAAAAGATGAAACGACAATGTAAACAAATTTATTTAAAACAATACTTTTAGCTTCCTTACTGTACCAAATCTTTTAGTATAATTTTATATTTATACCAAAAATAGGTATAAAAAATAGCTTGCTGTGCAGTGTCCTAGACAGCCCTCTTCTACAGTGGCCGAGTGGACACGCCAATGCACGCTAGGTAGCTGTCCACGTACCCGGTTTACTGGTTGACTTTCCTTGGACTTTCCTTTTGGTAGATATTATCCACTGTATACTGGGACACACCCAACAAGACCTGCTGTTTTGGAGATGCTCTGATCCAGTTGTCTAGACATCACAATTTGCCCATTTGTCCTGCTTCAAGAAGTGATTGAACAATGGTCATTTAATATCTTCCACCCCTAGACAGATGCGGTTGTAATGATATAATCAATGCCGTTCACTTTACCTGTTGGTGGTTTAGTGATTTTTAATGTTATGACTAATAAGTCTATTGATGCACTGAAGTCAATAAACCTGCGATCTAAATTTAGCTTGCTACCGTATTTTGTCTTCAGCTAATATTTTGAAATTGAATGTTTAACTGAGCAGAAATTCAATTCCGGATCTTCAGCTGGAGTAAACATTCATATCAGTAATCAAACATGGATGAAAATAGTATTAACTTGGTTTTTTTTTTTTCTTTCCAGATTCGCTACATTTCTCAAACCCAAGGGCTGCCCGGCGAGCACCTGTTAAACGTGGGGACCAAAACATCCCGCTTCTTCTGCAAGGAGTCTGACTCACCGTACGCAGCCTGGAGGCTGAAGGTAAGTCTGTCAACTTCTCTGACCGAGGGGTTTCTGCAGAACACAGCATGGAGACACGTGTAGAAACTGATCCAGGTTTGCAGGTTACATCAGCAGAGAAGAATGTAAACATTTCTGTGATACTGTTGACTTGATGATGATGGTGAACATGCTTTTGGCCTTGGAAAATATCCAGCGCTCCTCAGTGCCTGCTTACTTCAGAGTCCCCAGACTACTTATTTTCAATTTTCCTGTCTGACATTCATCAGTAATATCCACTACAGATGCAGATGCAGCGACTGAGAACCTCCTGTTTGGTTCTTTAGAGCGTTTTTTGATAACTTGAGTCGCACGAGTGAACCCTGGTCACAACAGATTTTAAATCTTGAACAAACAGGAGCAATCCATACTTCAACAATTCTCTAATTAATAACTATACATCAGTTGGAAATAAAATTAGTTTCAAATGCTTCAGTAAGTCATTTTATTATGATTGAATAGAGGAAAATGTGATCTCACTCCTGGAACATAAACAAATGTATATCGATGAGCCATAATATTAAACCCAAATGCCTAAACCGCTACGCCCGGACCCATCAAGGCATGGACTCCACAAGACTTCAGAAGGACTTGTGTAGTATCTGGCAACAAGACGTTAGCAACAGATCCTTTCGTGGTTCTTCTATTGGATCAGACCAGACAGAGAGCCACTTACTTGTCCTTGCTTGCGCCCGCCAGTTCATATATAAAGCGGTAACATCCTACATTTATAGAAGCTTCACAATGCTACGGTGTCTGTTTCGATGTTGTTCCACGGGACCCCTAGGGCATGTACAATCATCTCTGACAGCTGAACGCTGTGTACGCCTCCTTTCTGAAGAGCCACACCCGTTTATGTCCAACGTTTATTCTGATTCTGATAGTTTGGCCTCTTAACAGGACAATGCGCCACCACACACATCTACAGACACCAAATTATGGTTAGAGGAAGACTTGTGTGAGTTTGGGGTTCTCCAGATGTCAGAATTGTGGACCATTCAGCACGAAGTCTGGTGTTCATTGCCCGAAAGTTATACATAACGAAATGGTGCGCCTTTTCTTCTGGCACCTCGTTGTGTACATATGTGCACAATATATATTCATATAAATAGTATCTAATTCTCTGTGAAATATAAGACTTGGACCACACACCTCCACCTACAGTGTAGGAGTGTACAGTCATGGCCAAAAGTTTTGAGAATGACACAAATATTATATTTTCACATGATCTGCTGCCCTCTGGTATTTATGTGAGTTTGTCAGATGTTTTTATCACATACAGAAATATAATTGCAATCATATTATGAGTAACAAAAGCTTTTATTGACAGTTAGAATGAGTTAATGCAGCAAGTCAATATTTGCAGTGTTGACCCTTCTTCTTCAGGACCTCTGCAATTCTCCCTGGCATGCTCTCAATCAACTTCTGGACCAAATCCTGACTGATAGCAGTCCATTCTTGCACAATCAATGCTTGCATTTTGTCAGAATGTGTAGGTTTTTTTTGTCCACCCGTCTCTTGATGATTGACCACAAGTTCTCAATGGGATTAAGATCTGGGGAGTTTCCAGGCCATGGACCCAAAATCTCT
>JAOVVF010000001.1:30132666-30149408 GCA_028565595.1 Duopalatinus emarginatus | reverse complement strand
CCCAAACCACGGCGCCCGGGGAGCAGTTAGGGGAGTTAGGTGCCTTGCTCAAGGGCACCTCAGTCGTGTCTTGCCCTTGGTGGGAATCGAACTTGCGACCTTCCAGTCACGAGACCGGAAGGCTCCTACAAGAACTCAAATGTTCCTTGGTGCTCACAGAGGTGCCTGGAACTTTTGAGATTCCTCAGAATAAAATCTGGTTCCTCAAACCCATTAGAAATCTGGTTCCTCAAACCCATTAGAATTAAAGTTTCCTAAAGGATCTTTATTTGGATAAAACTGAGAAGGTTTCTTAGGCACCTTAAAGGTTCCTTCATAGTTTCATAGTGAGGAACCTTCAAAAGATCCTCAAGGATCTTCTCTTTTAACAGCGCAGTGACGGGGTTATGGACATCCAAGGCTTCGATCCCATGGAATACCCACTGAAGGATCTGATATCTTGGTTCCTAATATGCCACAACAGGCTTTTAGAGCTGTTAATTAAATTAATGTTCTGGGTGATTGGTGTAAATGCATTACTTATTTATGATTTCGCTAGATGTTTTTGCTAGAGCTTCTGTTTAAGGCACCGACTTAGTAATGTTTAATAAAAGTATCAGATCAGATCAGATGCTGCCTGTATAAAGGCTGGACAAGTCGGCAGCCTGTCACGTGACTGATCATGTGGATGTGGGAACTGAAATTTCATTACAGCTCGTTTGACTGTTGCATGTTCAGGCAACGACACATGGCTTCAGACGAAACAAGACTTCTCCTGGTTTCACACTCAAATGCGATTTTTGTTTACTGTTGCCTTTACAGCGTGCAGTCGTGTTTCCACATCATGGACGTGTGCCACTTGAGGACCAGCACGTACGACGCGGTGAACCGCAACAAAGCCCCGCCCCCTCTCATGAAACCCGTCACCCTACCCAGTGGCCCCAACATTGCAGTCTTCAACAAGATACCCTCCATGCACTCACAGGTACTTACAACTCAGAGTGAGACGGACATGAGCGGAAGATTTCTCGGCGTGGTCTTCAGATTCCCCACAATGTAGTAAACAAGGCATTATGATTACTCACACTTTCCTAATCCTCCTAATAAGTATTTCCATGTTTACACAATCACAGATTTCCCCCCTGTAAAATGTAATTTTTGAAAGGACCAGTTATGCAGATTCAGAGATGTATTTTGAAACCGTTTTAGCTGAGAAATTTGTAAATGTTTTGCAAAAACTTCAGTAGTTTTTACCCCAAAACCTTATTGTAACCTTATTGTATTGTAAACACGCTTGTGCTAAAAACGTCTGCTGTATCATCTGGACATCGTGAGAATCCTGGGGAATGTTGCAGCTAGTGGAGTCCAAAGAGCAGAATTGACCATGCTTTCTTATGTCACTGGGGAATCTTAAGCCCTATTCAGACAGGATTAGATTTCCTTGGGGTCCTGGGGTAATTCTTTCTATTACATAGAGTCCTCTGTGATTTTTATTCCCGTCCGGAACGACCGTGTCTGTTTTTCCGTGTGTTTTTCTCAGAGAAAATGATGGGGGGTTTTTTTTGTTTTTTTTTATTATTTTTCTTTGTTTGTTTGTTTCCCTCCTGCTGAACTCGCACATCTCTGAGTTTTTACAGACTGACGCAGCCTCGCATTAAATAAAATAGATTTTTGGCAACTGCTCCACACCGTAGTTAGGCACTGATTGTGCATTTCCATGTGACCAAGAAAGCTGGTCACTAGTCCTCCTGTTTTTTATATTGTAATCCGTATGCACAAGTGAGTAGAAGTGTCGAATATTTTTCCACGGACGTCTCCCTGAGAAACTAATCTGAATAGGCCTTAAGGCTCAGGTATCAGGAACCACATGCAGAAGGAACAACAGGAATGATGTACTGACCTGTGCTTTTAAATCCATTGTGCGTTGTTCCTGTTGTTCCTTATGCATATATCACGATATAACAACCCAGGTATTTTCCAACCACGATAAACATACAGAAATCTGAGACCTGATAGCATGTCTTCAGACCTTTAAAGCTCTTTAAACTAGGACACGCCCCCTGTCTTTCCTGTCACAGTATCTGAGGTTTACTCCAGTCTCCTCCTGGCTTTGTCCTGATCACTGTGTCTCTGTGAAGGCAACAAAAGGCCGTTTTGTCAGGTACTCTTGGGGCAGTAGGGACCTGGCACTTTACAACAACTATGTGCAGCCGCTGTAACACTGCACGTCGACGCCTTTTAGTCTGCTATTCTGCCAGATTAGTGTTTAACAAGGTACTGATTATATTCCTGGGAAATGCGCTGTAATATGACCTTTGTCTCTGTTTACCTCTGTGTCTCTGGATTTAGGCTCTGGCTCCACCTGCGCCACCTGTGGTACATCCTGGCATTCCCCTGCAGACAGGAAGTGCCCAGTTTGGTTGCACAGACTCGTTCCAGCAAACGCTAATCCTTTGTCCACCAGCCATTCAAGGTAGTGTTTAGAAAGAAAACCCATGCATTAGTGGAGAAATTGAGATTAGATGTAGTTTTTGTGTTATTGTATCTTAAAAAAATTTGTTTTGCAGGAATCGGGTCCAACCCGAACCAGCCGTCGGGATATTCTGTGAGGATGGATAATACACTGCCTCTGGTGACTCAAGCTCCAGCCATCCAGCCTTTACCTCTCAGGCCAGGAGTCATAGCACAGGTCAGACCTAAACTACAGCAGTTCTACTAAAACACAACCACCAACTAAATCAAACCGGAACTCGTTCTCTGAATGATTGAACAGGTTCAAGACAAAGAAAATGGACCCGTGGTGTTTGTCTTGCACATTCTGGCATGTCTTATCTATCACGTCTCTCAGGGTTTATGATCTCTAATCAGGATGTTGTTTTTTCCCCTTTGTTGGTTTTGCAGCAGCCGTGGTCCAACAGGACTCCACAGATCCTGGTACCAGCATGGCAGCAGGTGCCTCCTCCACCCACCACGCTGCCCTCGGACACTGTCTCCTGCCCTCAGAGAAGAGCCGACTGGGGGTAAGATACTCGGACACGGCACTCGCATCAAACGGAGCCGTGTCTAGATTCATATATATTTACCAGTCTTTTACATTTAGCCTTGGCTTTGCAGTCCTGATCTCGGTACCCTGATTCTCCGCAGGAAAGTGCGTTCACACACCAGCCATTTCGGCTCCATGATGCCGCAACCGCTTGTACCCAATCAGATCACTGTATCTTCGCACCAGCCCATGAACATAGGCATTGCTCACGTGGTGTGGCCTCAGACTACAGCCAACAAGAGCATGAAGCCCGTTCAGAACAGGTAAGCTAACAGTCACGGCTAACGCGCGTCATTACGAGAGCGTCACCGTCACGCCGTTTGATCTGACTGACGGACCGCGTGTTTTGCAGGAGCGCGAACATGCCGCACTACACGGAAATGCATACTTCAGTGTGCCTCTCACCAAAGACTCAAAGACGGGATGTCCTGCGAAACCCCGAGGCAGGGCTTAGGGACAGGGAGGCGGAGTCACAGCCCAAGAAGGAGCCAAATCGCATAGAAGAGACGGAGGAAGAGAGCTGCTGCAAGACGAAAGAGGAGACCTCCGAGAAGCAGCTGACCACAGCCAATCAGCAACGAGAGTCTGTAGTTATCGGCGAATCGCCCAGCCCGGTGGTCAGCGTCATTAGCATAAGCAGCGACACAGATGAGGAAGAGAGGAACGCAGAAGGGCAGAGGTGTTCATCCAACACGTGAGTTTGATAAACGGTCACGACCAGGGACATGAATAGTTTTTAAACCTTGTTTAATCTTATTATAATGTCTACGCTAAAGTGGCAGTAAAACTGGTACACTAGACTAATAATTAGCAGGTCTATAGGACTGCGGAAATATTTTTCCTGCCGTTTTTAGCGGCAGTATACGGTATTACCGTCTTTCGGGGGGAGGGGTGGTTTACAGTATTCACATTTCATTACAAAAAAATAATGAAACATCCAACATACTCTGTCTGAATTCTAATACAGATTTTAAACCAAAGTGTAAAAAACATCTATCAGTTACACTTTTCTACATATAAACCTATAAGTTTTATCCGTTTTTATAACCTCTGATCACATGACACAAACCAAGGTGCAGCACTGTGCGCTGTGACAACGTGAGGGACTAGCGTGCATGTGGAACCACATCGATTTCCAGTGATTCCACATCGATTTTTGTATCGTTTCCAGTGTCCACACCCTCGCGCTAGTTGCAACGAGTCAAATATAAACTTGGTTTTATTATGGATGAGAGGAATGTCTTTAAGTCCCAGTGTTCAATGTAGATATAAAGCAGAAATTTGGTGCATAACTTTTTTTTTTTATATGTAATATCGTCACAACTTTTTAATACCGCGGTATACCGAAATACCGTCGTACCGCCCCACCCTACCTGGTACATCTTCAGATGTCTCTGAAATGCTAGAAAAATTATAAACATGCTCATAAACATCAGTCCTCTGAATTCTGTTGGCACGTCACTGCTCCGTTTCATGCTTAATGCCTGGTATGTATGTGTGCGTTTCAGATGTAAGGGCAGTCCTGACTGTGAGGCGTGTAAAGGGTCTCTGAATATGGAGCGTGTGTGTTCACTCAGCAGCCCAGACAGCAGTCTGAGCACGAGCTCCTCAGCCTCGGCTCAGTCCAGTCCCTCACCCTGCAAGAGACACAACAGGTAACACACACACCCCTACACAAACTTCTGTACACGAAGACAACAATCAAAGGTGTTTAGAGGCTAGTAATTAATTAATTAACTATCGATCAATACACACTTTACTGTGTAGCACACACTATAAGTGGTCATGTGGTCTGGCTTTGTTGGACCTCATGCCTAAAGCTATAGGTCATAGATGCATAAAAAATGGCCACCAGGGGGTACTGCTGATCTAATCCACATAATTAGTCCTTTTCAGTAACCGCTTCTTTGTTTATATACCACCAGCATGTCCGAGGACGACGGTCACGAGAGCGGCTGCGACACGGTGGACGGCTCTCCGGCATCGGACTCTCACAGCAGCCCGTTTGCCGAGAGACGCTTCCTGAACACCAATCAGAAGCAGGTGGCTGAAATTCGGCAGAGCAACACGCGGACAGAGACGCAAGTAAAACCGGCTGTCAGGACGGTGGTGGTGCCACCGCTGAGAGTGATCAACAACAATAACAACCACCAGCAACATCATGGCAACACAGGTAAAACACACACACACACACTCACTCATACATATCAAATGACAGGAAGCTATGCCAACATGCTCCCACTCCGGTTCAGTGTGTATGTAAGAGGATACACGGTCACAGCCCATGTGTCTGCTTCGCAGGTCATAGGGGAGATGCAGGAGGTTACCACAGAGGCGGTTGCAGGTGATTATGGGTATCAGGTGCACTGTGACCCGTGTGTCTTGTGCGCTGCATCCCAGCGTTGAGTGAAAAGCCCTTGTATTTTTTTTTTCTGTCTTCTCCTGTCCTCTCGTCATGCCCTAGTTCTCCTTCTTTCCACACGTTTTTGTGTGCCGACTGTGTGACTGCATGCAACTAGAACATAAGAAACAGAAGAAATCCTCGGTTTAGATACAGACGACTGTGGCAGCGTGTACGTCTGATATATCGCTAGCTGGGTTACATCCTTCGGAGGATTTTTTTTTTTTTTTCTTCTTGGACGCAGTAGCATGACCGGGTCGTACCATTTCGAAGACGCCTACATAAGTGGCCGAGGAGTGCCTCGTCCTTTTCCATGGCGACGAAGAATCCAACAGGTGGACACTTCACCTGCAAACGTCCTGAGTCCTGAGGCTCAGAGACGGAAACAAGATTTTTTTTTTTCTGTTCCCATTGGATTCTACACAGCCGTAGAAGGATACGGCCTTATAGATCGGAGTCCTTCGAAGGATGCAGCCCCTGAATAAGCGTCTTTTTAGAAAACGTAGAGCCAGGCTGTGGTGTGTTTAAGATGTCCCAGATTCCTTGATGTTGAAATGAACATGCATTCAAGCCAGAGATTACTTCCTGTGTTTATTTTTCAGGGGTGGACAAATTGCGTACCTGTTACGTGCGCGTTGTTTACCCAGGTTATCTGTTTTCCATTCAGGCGGACACGAGGGTTCGGTCGGCTTTCGTACAGCTCTTATTCGCTTGCTCAACTGCCAGAGAACAAAATACTCAGCTTCTCATTGACATGTCCTCATTTGATGCGTCCGACTAAACAAATCAAACCCAGATTGATTCATGTTGGTTCCTGCTGCACTACAGACAAAATCCAAGGATGTGGTTTAGTCTGTTTGTAGGAAGTATTTTTTTGATGCAGCTTTTTGATTAATATCCACAGATGCAAGACAGGCTGTTCATAATCAAGAACACACAAGGATGTGGAAATTGTGACTAAACTGAGCAAAAGACCATACAGTACAGAACAGTGTGGCAATGCTAACGCAACACACACCGAGGAATATGAGGATGCGATGAAACCTTTACACACACACTACCCAGACCTGCCAACCTCCCCCTCGCCCCTGCCCACCATTTACATTACAAATCTCAACAGCTTGACAACAATTTTGCAGTCTACCTGAGAATTTCGTCAGAAATAAAAGTAAACTAAAGACATTATTTGTAAATAAATAAATAAATAGAACGCAAGCCTACAGTTTTGGAATTGTAAGAATACAGGGAATGTGACTTAGGGCTGGGCGATATGACCTTAAATCAGGATCACGATTAACTGAACAATTTTTTTTCTCAATTACGATTAATGAACGATTATTTTTTTTGTTTGTTTTTAGTTTACTAAGACAGATTGTGCTAAAGTATTAAAGCCGAGATTTTTTTTTTCTAATGAAACAGTGCATATCATTACAATTTTAAAAATAATTGAAAACACACACACACACACACACACACATGAACTATTTATGGTTATTTGTTGAAAATTTTGTAACCTAACTGTAACCAAAGCACACATCACTTGAAATTAAAAAGCCTTATTTGAAGGCTTTTAGTTTTAATGTAAGTCACATTTTAGTTTTAATGTAAAGTAAATAACTTGCATTTTTCCGCAGTATTCAATGTCATCTTCACTGAAACCAAAATGCACACAAACAGACACCATTTTGTTTTGTTTTTTTTTTGTTTTGTTTTTGTACAAGCCGCACACTCGATTCCGTATTTAAGTTCACCTCCATGTTGCTCGCTTACTGAAGACTGGATGGTGCCGAGTCACATGACTACACGCGGTAGTGTGTTCATGAACATGAACAGTACATAAACAGCACCGTGGGGAAAGGATTAACAGAAATTTTAAAACTGAAATAACCGACATGTGCAACATCATGTTGATTAGAGGGTCTGACTGTCAGTTTCGGTTATATTTCGATTAATTGCCCAGCCCTACTTGTAACCTTGACGAGTGGTTAACAACACTGTCGGGTTAATATTGGGCTAACTCACAATCTTAATTTTACCTTTTCAGTGTTATCGGCTCAACAAGCGTTTATGACTGTTCAGCTTGTTACGGCTCCGCAGTGAGGGGGGTTTGCCACTAGTGAGCTGGCACCCCCGCAAAAGCGCAGATCACTCTGATTCAACCGCAGAATTGACTTCTGTGACAACCTGGTGCCAATTAACAAATAACTGAATCTGAAAAACGACCAGACCTGGTAAAAAGCGAGATCATACGATATGTGTACTATAGGACATGGATATAAATTATCACACCAGTACAGAAATGTTAGCCAAAGACTTCACCGAGGGTGGGAACGTGAAACTTCATCAGTAGAGATTTTATCATTAACGTCACAGTAATTTACATTATTATTTATCTGTCCAACCAGGCAGTTAAAGGGATAAGGGCGTTACTCAAGGACCTAGCCGGGGCAACTTGGTGAGGGTGGGATTCGAACTCATGACCTTCATACGTCCTGTGTCTTAACCATAACTATAATCAGAAGTGGATAAAGAATGTAGATCCCTGCAGTAATTCCCTGTGTCTTTTCTAGCGTTTCCATGAATGCGCTCATGTTATTATGTTAATGACACATTAGCAGCACAACAAGGGACGTTTTGATTGCCCCATGAACTAGCTTATTCTTTTTTGTCCACCCCATTTGTTGTTCTTTTCCCCCCACTGTCCTCATTTCTGTTTACATTACAAGATATAATCGTTCTGATCCACAAGCGCAGATGTTTCTCGTATGTAAATCCGACCGAAGCCGTTCTGAATAGATGCGCTCGATGCTGCATTATGACGCAAAGTTTTCTGCACAGACGTCTGCAGACACAATACCAGCTCTGCATCTGGGCTTTTCCAGAAAACATAACCTCCTGATGTATACACTGAAGTGCGAGAAAAACCGGTACAGACAAGTCTATTCAAAATGCGTACGCTGTTGGTGGCTTCTTTCTGACAGGGTTTCATTCTGCCTTCATTCTGATGGGTTCAGCCTATTCTAACAGGACAAGGCACCACCACACACGTCTAAAGACGCTAAATTATAGTTAGAGGAAGACTTATCTGAGTTTGGGGTTTTTATTCCCACTTAAGTCACAAGATCTCAGCGTTATCGAAGATGTCTGGGATGTCATGTGACGTCCAAATCCTACAACTCGGAATACAACAGAATTGTAGATGGTTCTGCAGGGAGTCTGGTGCTCAGGAAATATTCTGTGCAGTGTTAGACTGGTGTATTCGTTTTGCTGGCTCTCGTGTACTTGCGCTACCGCTTTGTTGCTGCAGGGATGGATTGTGTCTCAGACACGGTCATGGTCCATGGCAGGATATTGATCACGGGTATAAAATTGATCCTAGAGTAAACATTAGGATTTGCGGAAACGCACAAATGTTGATAATGAAGTTCGGATCAGAGCTAAAATATCAGAGTTGAGTGAAAAATCTTGTAATGTAAATGTAACACTGTGTGACGGTGTGTGTTCAGATCCTACTGTGTATTATTGTGATAAATATTCTCTCTCTCTCTCTTTCTCTCTCTCAGTGTTCGAGTCATCATGCCAGTTGCGAGGACGATGCGTCCCCGGCCGCTTGAATCTGCACTCCACTCCGAGTTTGCCCCGCCAGCACAAGATCACCTCCACATTCCAGCAGCAGCAGCAGCCGCCTCTGGGCTTTGGCCAGGTGCGTCCCTTTGTCTTCTCGAGCACTTTGTCTCACTTTTCCCTCAAGACCTGTTTTATCATCATCATGTCTTCTCAGGTCCAGCACTACAGCTCCTGTCCCAACGAATGGAACGGCAACTACACCCAGCCTCGCCGTCCGCAAGCCTTCATCCCTCCCACGGTGCACGGCCACACCTTCCCTCACGCCAGCCCAACTCACTCTGCCCCGGCCCCTCCCCCAGCCCCTCCCGCCCTCCTCTCCTACCCTCCTTCCGCCCCCGTCGCCCACTTGCTGCCCTCTCCGCGGCCCGTGCTCCAACCCGCCTACAGCCTGGTGCCCCAGGGCATCAGCATGGGCATCAACCCGGGCATCGACCCACGCCTGCTGCCCTCGCCCACGCTGCACCCGCCGGCCGCCTTCAAAGCCCTGTTCACGCCGCACTCGTACGTAACGTCGCCCGCCTACACGGGCTTCCCGCTCAGCCCCACCAAACTGCCCCAGTACCCTTACATCTGACAAATACACACACACGCGCGCACACACACACCAACCCCAGGGGCTCCTACTGCTCTGGTCGTGGCGTTTGAAAACAGATATCATGGAAAAATCAACTTGGTTTATATGAATTAATTTTCATGCCTTTTGCACATTTGATATTGAAGAGAAAAATACCCCCACCATCCCCAACCTCTATTAATTACTTATCCCTGGGTCATTTAAATCCCTTCCTGTGTACAGGGGCATGATGGGATATCGTCTGTCTCTCTCTAAAGCTATTTTTCTATATTGCCTTCTAAATGTGACTCGGTGAAGCCATCCTAGTCTGGTGGTAGGGCCCACACGTGCGTACGTACACGTGAACGCCCACGTCCCTCTTCTTCTTAGTGTTACATAGCTGTATTTTTGTAACAGGCTCCCACCCCTTCACTCCCAGTGTTAACTCCTGTACATCCCATAAATTTACTACACTCTGCCTGAAGGAAAAACACAAGACTCCGAATTGTGTGGGTTGTTTCGGGCGGAGTGTATCCTTATCCCTCCAAATAAAAAAAAGTGCCTTAAGGAAAAAAAATAAATAAAGAAATCATGTCTGTGCAGGGTGTGACGTCACGCTCTGGCATTCGCATGACTGCAAGAGGACTGCAGCACTTGAAATTTCACCTTTCGGTTTCTACATTAAGGCTTTTCCGTGTGTGCGTGTGTGTGTGTTGAGATTAATTTCCTCTCCGAGTGTGTCACGGTGTGATCTGTACATCAACGTTTATGACATGAACACATTGTGTACCTGTATTTCATGTGTTTCCATGAAGTTGCTGTCATGCTTGTTAAGTGTTCGGGCTGCGACACTTGTTTCCTCGTCCCTCATTCACTCCTGCTGTATGAAATATGTTACCTTTTTTTTTTTTACCCCAGCAAGAGGTGTAGGATGGGAAAAAAATCCCTTTTCAGTGACTCTTGGAGGAGGCTTTCTGTCATTTTCCGGCTGGCTGGGAAGTTTGTGTTGCTTCCCCTCCCTTTTTTTTTCCTTTTTTTTTTTTGGTGGACAAGCGAAACCTTGTCCTGTCCTGTGGTTTTCATTTAAAGCGGGAATCACTGGTGTGACGTGTTTTTTCAAATTTTTCTTTCTTTTAATCACCTGGTTCTACGTTTCGGCCGTAGCAAATCGTTCTCATCAGATGAACCATGTACAGTTAATTTTTTTTATTTTTATTTTTTTGTTGTTTGTTTTCCTGATAATCACTCGCTCCTCTTCGACTTCTTACTAACAGTATTTACACTGTTTAACACAACTGCAATACAATCCATCGTTTCGGGGTGTGTTTTTTTCTAATTTTATAGAATTAGACGTGTGTTTTATTTTGATTTTTTTTTTATATTGGCATTAACCTGCAGATAGCTCTTTAAATCATTGACGTGGTTTCCTGGTAGCTTGTGCAGAGATTTTTCAGTATTTGACTGTCGATCTTTGGAGTATTTAGTGCTTTTCTGACGTGTGGGTTGGTCGTGTGCAATTTGTTTCCCCCCTTTTTTTTTTCTTCGTTTTTTTTTTATCCATGAAAAAACGATTCGTTTCTCGCTCGCATTGTATCGTACCCTATCGTATCGTATCGTATCGTGTCATACCCTCGAGATTTTCAGTGCTTTTTGATTTGATACATTCCGTCAGGGAGACACGATTTTTTTAGCGTGGAGTGTTTTTTTTTTTTTTTTTTTTTTTCCCTTCGCTATCAATACATTATATTATATTATGTAATATTAAAGACGCTTTCGCTACACCAAAGACAGTAATTGAATTCTTAAGCGACGTAGCTACTGTTCTAGCCTAGACCTCAGATATTACTCTAGATGGGGATGTATTAAATAAATAAATCATAATGAAAAAAAGAATTGTACTCTGTATAAAGGGTTGAGGTTGATGTTTAGCTTTTTTCCGGCAAGTTTAATGATTTCATTTATCCTTGAATGTACCATAGATAAGCTGCTATTCACTGATCGCCACTTCGTCGTAGCTGTGAGGGTAAAGTGATTAACTTTGTTCTTAGCTTTCTTATCGTTATTGTTGTTGTTATTATTTTTTTGTACGTGCGTCTCGACGACCTTAAGATAGACGTCTTTTGGTTTTTACCCTACTGAGCGGCATCGAACCCGTTTTAATGCCTGTGTATATTTTGCTTTCCCGTTTGAAGTGTCTCTTTGTAACTACTGTATTGCGATTGATAGATGTTTTGGTTTGTCGTGATTTGATTATTTTGGGGTGTGTGTGTGTGTGTGTGTGTGTGTGTGTGTGTGTGTGTGTGTTTTGTTTTTGTTTTTTTTTCTTTTCTCTTTGTTTTTTTTTTTTAATCCTTCGGTTTGAATCCTCGTATTATCCGTAGTGTTGATGGTAGTCTCGGGGCTCATCGTTGCATATGAGATGCGTATTGGTGTATATCAGAGTACGTTTAGATATATATTAGTATCTCGATTAAAGCATAGCTTGCAGGATAGATTGAACTATTTTATTATTTCGTGCTGTTGTTTAATCGATCGATTCGAGACGTTTGACATGACTTAGAGATTAGTACGCTGTTCCCGTTTGCAACACGCCACGCGAGTCTAGTCGAGGTCGCTTGCAGTGCTTGTTGTTAATCAGCATGTGTTGTTCTGCATTTACTTCCCATCAGGATTTCAACCAGTCCATAAATTACACCTGACGTACTTATTCTGCTAACATGCCGGATTCCTGAACGCATGGTTACTCCCGGCATCCGTTTTTTTTCTCGCAGTGTTGGCATGGAAACCGTCACGCACGTACGTATTCTGCTCTGTTGAAAAGAAGCAGTGCTTAAACTAGTGCCTTTCAGATGTTCTCCAGACCTTTATGTGTCGTGCACATGAGTGTGCACATACACTCACATGCATGCACAGAGCGACCCGGATCTCTCTCTATGTGGCTTGCAAGGCTAGTTCAAAGTGTTTGTACCTTGTGTTGCGTGTGTTCTTGACTCGTTTTTGGGACCTCTTAGTGTTGAAAAAATAGTTATGCACTGGTTTCCAGTAGTGTGTGTGGGGTTGTTTTTTATTTTTTATTTTTTTTTTCTTCCTTTTCCGTCTTCGGTCATATTCGTGTCACTCGGCAGTCACATGCCAAACAACATGCAATGAATGCAGTGATGTCTTCAGATGAGATTTTCAGTTGTAATTGAATATCCGTACATTTCATTTTGCTTGTGTTGTTTTTTTTTTTTCTTTATTTATGTTTTTTTTTTTTTTGTGGCTAATATCCAACAACAAATAAAATCCAATAACAAAATGCTATCAGGGATCATTACTGTTCCGCTGACATGCTCCCGTATTGAAGCTTTACATAAGTACACTGTGATTGTAATAAGCTTGTTATAAGCATCATCCCGCAGTTTACCGTCTCGTCCTGCCATTTTTATTTTTATTTTATTTTTTTACAGCGAACTTTCTCTTCAACGGGACGCGGCGTAAATACCAATGTGCATGTTATTCGCTTTAATCTACTTCGAGATTTGGTCCAAAAAAAAAAAACGTGGGGCTGTGGGGCCACGGAATCAAGAACTCATTTCACTTTTATACACAATGTTATTAAGCATGTAGCACTAAGGACAAGTACACGCTCGTACTGATATCGTAGAATTACACGCGCCGCATCCCGGTCCAAATTTTTTGTTGTGTTTAAAAATATGCGTCTGAGACAAAAAAAACGACCAAAAACCGAACGGAGAACTAAAACTGAGTAAGAAGTGTGACGGTCTGGGAAAAGCCTTCACGTGAACGTAATACTGATGTTTGCTACTAAATCTAAGTAGAGCTGGAATGCGTAAACATTCTCCTGCTCATTCTGGGGCTCTAGTCGCACCGGATCACTGGTTCGAGTCCCGGGTGATGTTTCAGCCATCCGTAACCGGGAGTCTAGACAGCCAAATTGGTCGTGCTGCCAGAGAGGGTGGGAGGAAGGGGTGGCGTTCTCTCTGTCTCTCCCTCTCCCTTGTCACAGCGCTGCCAGCCAATCATGTCCGCCTGTAAGCTCGTGCATACAGAAGTGGGCGGAAGCGTTTTTACCTTGAAATGCGTTCCGCTGCCGTTTACTTTACTTGAGCAGCTTGAATAGAAGCGGTGTCTGGTGGCCTGTGGTAGCCTTCACCCTGCCTGTTTGGTAGCTGTTGCATTATGAGTGAAACTCCTCATCGGATTACATTGCTCTAGGTTTCTGTAGCTCGGACGACTCAGATTCCTCAGTGTCAGGTAATCGGATGTCTCTAGAAAACTCGAAGCAGAATGAGTGACTGTTTTTGCCAACAGGTTTTGCTAAACTTTCCTCCTAATGCAACACGATCTTTGCAGGCAGGCACCAAGACACAAAAAGTATGTAGTACAATATTTTGCAATTTTTGCAGCAACGTCTGACAGGTTTTCCCAGACCAGAACACACACACACACACACACACACTTCAGACTGATGAAGTACTCTCATCATACCAAACAGTTGTATTCGGCTTAAGTGTTGATTATTATTTTCCTTTGACAGACGTGTGTACAGAAATTCAGGGTCTCGGTATTGGTCCCGTGTGCTACTGTATACCAGTTTCTGTCCTGATGTTTGGGTTTGATCGCTTTAGAGCTTTTTTTTTTTTCCCCTTACAGATGATATTTTAGTCGGTGTTAAATCTCAGTGCTAGATATCAGAGATTAGGTTTAGATTTCCTTCCGAGTAAGTGGACTTGATTTACTAAATCTGAACTGTTACTGTTTTAATACGTGTAGGTTTTTGTGGCTTTTCTGATTTTTATTAATTTGTTTTGTTTTGTTTATTATTTTTTTTTGTTTTTGTTTTTTGCTTTGGATTTGGATTTGTTTCTACGCTACATTAGTTTGCCATGTAGCCATTGCACTGTGCAATATTCAGTATATAAGGACTGGGAACTTTTATGATTATTTTTTAAGTGTGTAATGTCTCTTACAGATTTCAGTCGTTATTTCTCTGGTTCTCAGTGATTTATATGTGACCAAGCCTTATGTACTTTGTCACAAAAAGCGGGTTTTTCCTGGTGACTATTTGGTGAGTGTCAAATTAAAGAAATTATGGTGTATTGTCGAAATTCACTTCGAATTAAAATATATATTGCTGCAGGCAGTTTGTCTGTCTCATTCATTTCAGTGTCTTTTTAGTGTCCCCCCACCACCACCAACACGCACACACCCACACAAGGCATAGTTAAGCTCAGTATAGCTCTCAGCACCTAGTACAGTTTTGAATAAATAGCTACGGACTTCACCAGTGTATGGAAATATTCCGTATGCAACGAGCTCCACACTTCCTGCAGAACGCTCACAATTCTGTCGTATTCCAAAGTGTAGGATTTGTTTCCACAGCATGTTACCTGGCATCCCAGATGTTCAATAACGTTAAGATCTTTTAACTTGGATGTGCATGGCAAAACCCCAAACTCAGACAAGTGTTCCTCTAACTATAATTTGGCGTCTCTAGACGTGTGTGGTGATGCAATGTCCTGTTAGAAGAGGCCAAACCCATCAGAACGAATGCAGGACATAAACAGCTGCCAGAAAGGAGACACGCACGGTGTTCACCTGTCAGAGACATTTGTAGATGTACCAGGGGTCACATGGAATACTGGCTAAACAAACCCCACACCATTATGGAGCCACCAGCAGCCTGTGTTTTGCATAGGCGCCTATAAGCCGTAACATAAAAACCACAAATCAACCAACACATCACAAGAATAACATTATTACATTAAAACCCATCCCTGTTATAGGTCCCACTGTAAACAGTTCTCAGAGTCGATGTGTTGGAATCAGAAAAAAAAATTACAGATCCGAGTGACTTTAACTTTAAGGGCAAAATTGTCTGGGTTCAGAGCAGCCCTTAAAATGTTCCTCAATGGGCAAGTTGCTTTAGTGGTTGTTTAGGCAGGTGGTGTTAATGTTAAGGCTGAAAGGTATAATTAGTATTGCTGTATTAAGTAATAATACCTATTATTAAATTTTGAAAAATCACAGGAATGAGTGTAACGGCTGGCATTAAAGTGTGTGTGTGTGTGTGTGTGCTACGTACGTACCTACCTATGTATGTATATGTGTGTGTGTGTGTGCTTTATATTTGTTGGACACTTATTATATAAAATTATATATTGCACAAAGTTTTACTGAATTTGGGAAACTTGCTCAAGCTGCCAAACAGCGCCATCTTGTGGCTGAAGGTAAATTCACCTTTGATTTTTTTTTTATGGGTTTTTTTTGCACATTGTGTCACTTTTTTCACATGCAGGTTTTGTTTTTGTTTTGGTTTTTTTTAGTTTTAGTGTTTTTTCCTAATTGATTAATTCCAATTGATGTTTACATGTAAAGCAGGTAGTTTTTACAGCTTAGTTTTGTTGACTTGACTTTGTATGTTCAATTACAGGCATGAATGTGTGTTTTTAAGTTGCATATAAAACACGCCAAGTCTAAGATAAATTTAATGTTATTTTTCTTAATAACTGCATTGCTTCAGTGAGTCATTTTTATATAATTTAATTTATATAATATAAATTGTCTTTAAGCTTTAAACTTTGAACATGGCATTTATCTCATATTGTATATTCTAAACAGATTAGATATATTTAAAATATAAACATGTCGTAATTGCTCCTGGTGGCAAATCAGATCATTACAGACATGCACCATCTGAACTGTGAACTGTTTTAAAGGCTATACACAGAGAGAGAGAGAGAGAATATCTGTAGGTTGGCACATGCTCAGTACACCTGGTCGGTGGTCACACACTAATCTGGGGCAGCCGTAGGCCTGTGGTTAAAGAACCAGGCTTTTGACTGGAAGGTTGGTGGAAGGTTCTATCCCTGCACAGGTAAGACATGACTGAAGTGCCCTTGAGCAAGGCACCTAAACACCCAACTGCTCCTCATTGCTGTGGATTACTGTGGGTAAGTGTGTTCAC
The DNA here is from genome assembly GCA_028565595.1 of Duopalatinus emarginatus. NCBI lineage: Eukaryota > Metazoa > Chordata > Actinopteri > Siluriformes > Pimelodidae > Duopalatinus > Duopalatinus emarginatus. Next base: position 30,132,835 of record JAOVVF010000001.1, on the reverse strand, counting down.
AAGTGTGTGTTTCATTGCATGGATGGGTTAAATGCGGAGGTTAAGTTCCTCTGTGTGTACAAGCACAGAGGTCAATGAGTGCTTGGCTTCGCTTAACATGGCATATTTGCACATTGGACACTTTTTTTTTTAATGATATGATGATGTATATGTATAAAAATGTACTATA
>JAOVVF010000001.1:30086299-30122267 GCA_028565595.1 Duopalatinus emarginatus | reverse complement strand
ATGTATATAGGTAGACAGAGAGGGAGAGAGAGTGTGTGTATATATAGATAAATAGATAAATATAGAGGAGAGAGATGATACATACAGACAGAGATACACAGAAAGAGAGAGTGTGTTTGTGTGTTGAGCCTGCAGTCTCCAGACACTTCCACATAACATAACTGTAAAGGACGTGTGGACAAAACCAACATGGGCTTTTTGTTAGTGTGATGAACTGGTGCAGTGTGTGTGTGTGTATGTATGTGTGTGTGTACACATCTGTTCTGGCCTCTGCCTTTGTCTCCTTTCTCCGTTTGCTGATTTGCACATCACAGGGATTAAGTGGACAGGATATTTTTAGTTCAATCTCAACTGCTTATTTGCTTATTTCTGCGTCTAGAAAATTGTAATGCTGGTGATGTGAGCTTGGCCTGTGGTTTGCGATCATGTCATTTTTAACAGAACCCACTGTTTGTATCATATAGCTATATAACGATGAGAGTATTATAATTATTGTAATCTAATTATCCACATAAACATCCTGTTGTTTTTCTTTAGCTGCTTCCACAGGCCTGATTCAGCTCATTTGGTGATCGAGTCTTTCATGAGCTGAGTCAGGTAAGGAAGTGCAGTGAGATCATGGAAATGTGCAGCGAATGTGATTTCCAAAGACCTCTCATAAATACACAGGCAGTCAGATCGTACATACATGACATCTACTGCCTGCATTTACGGCTCATACTGCAGTGTCCAGTTTACATGTGGTAATGCTTTTGTGTTCAGGTTTAGTTTTTATCCCAGATGTACATCAGATAGAAGTAATCACCACTGACACTAACTGATTACACAAGAGTAATTCTGTGTTCCTGCTTAGCTGGATTGGAAACCTGCAGCCACATTGGCTCTTGGTTGAAACTGCTGACCATTGAGCTAAAAATGACTTTAAATTAATGAAGGTATACAACATTTCGATTTAAAGTTTCAATTTTTGTACGATTCTTATATAACCGCTCTAAGATTCAACTGATACTGATCCGATATTGATATCCTGCGAGGTAACTGGGCCAGGGCTGGGGTTCTGTAGCTGAAATAATAGCTTTTTGTCCTTTGTTGACCTATACACATGCTGCAAAATGGTGTTAAATTTAGATTGCAAAACAACAACAATAATATAATTCTGTAAAATTATTAGAGTGAGTAGTTAAAATGTCCAGTCGTCCACCATTTGGTAGAGGTAAAGATCCAAGTGGCTTTGACAAGTACAAAATAGTGTGATGTCTAGACTACTAGGTCAGAGCATCTCCAAAACAGTAGTTAGTACCTACCAAAGGTGTTCAGAGTGTGCACACTAGATGCTATTTAAAGTGAAGTGATTGATTTTTCACACAGAGAAACCTCTGCATTTAACACATCTGTGCACTAAAGTACACACATTAGTGAACGTACCTGATAAGCAGTTGGGTCGTGTCTTGTCTTGTCAGTATTGGGATCGAACTGTTCTAAAGCTATTTTACAGTAAAGATAGGTAACTATAACAGCATTGTTTTTGCCAAAGTGTAATATAGTACGGAATAATATAACTATTTAATATTGCATTCATATGAGGTATCACAATGTCTTTGCTTTTTAAAAAAAAAAACAGTGAAATAATTTGATTTTTAAAAATGAATAATTACAATGTACTAAAATGATTAGAATTAATTTATTTGAAAAACAATTATTATTATTATTATTATTATTATTATTGTTATTATTATTACAACAACAATAATAATACATGTTTTAAATAGCAGTAAAACATCATCATATCTATTATGTTTTGTAAAACATATTGTGATATGATATATTTGTCATATTCCTCAGGCTCTGGGTGAATGAACAGAAGGTTGAGGGTTCAAGCCTCAGCACTTTTAAGCTGCCATTGTTGGGCCCTTGAGCAAGGCCCTTGACTGTCACTGCTCCAGGGGCTCTGCGCCATGTCCTTTGGGGTAGCCCCCCCTAACCCCACCGCTCACCCCAGCTCTGGGCAAGTGTCTTCACTGCCCTCTAGTATTCACTGGTGTGTGTGTGTTTCTTTGCACGGACGGGTTAAATGCAAAGTTAAATGTCACATTCCTCTGTGCGCAAACACAGTAGGCAAATAGTTGACCTTTACTTTCTACTAGAATATAAACTGTAATCCTGTGAATAAATGATTAGACCTAACTCTAACCCCCGAGTCTTAGACAGTAAACAGTGATGAACAGGGTCTTTTGGCTTATTTGTTCTCCAGCTAAATGCCTCTGTAAGACCACCAGTAACTGCTGTAAATACAAAATATCACGTAGACATATCTAATGAGAAAGAGCATAGAATGCTCCAAATATTTGCATTGCACATATATAGCATCAGAAGACTAGAGAGAGTTTATTCATTTATGAAAAAGATGTCACTTAGATGCAGTAGACTTGTACCCAAGGACTGCTGCTGAAATAATAAAGACTGTCCTGTGCTCATCCCCGGACTCTTCTGTACATTTTTACATTCAGCCCTGTTTGCCTTTGCCCTTCTTTACCTGTACACCTGTATACTGATATATAGCCCTTCTATCCAGAAGAGTCTGGGTCCTCTCAAGGTTTCTTCCTAATGTCATTACAGCAAGGTGTGGATCACTTTCACTTCAGGCTTGTTTATTAGGGTTTTGCGATGTCTGTAATGTCTGTTGTTGATTTTATTTTCTTTGGTTTGTTTAAGATGAGCATCCAAGTTAATTAACACTCCCTTCACTAACACATTCTTCGACAGCACATGTATCGGAACTAGCTCCTGTTTTCCGACAGCGCCTTAGTGTGCGGATATCTTTAGACACGGATTAGTTCTCGTCCAAGTAGACAAGAACTTATATAAGGGCATCTGCAAATGCTGTGAATGTTAAAACTGAGCATTAGTTATGATTTTAATATGTGTCTGCCTGGCAATTATGATTCTTTTAGTGATATGAAAATTCCATTTTGATTTGCATACACCTTGCCTCAGGGTTATAGGAGTTTAAGATTAACCTACATTACAGCAGTAGCCATGACTTGAATGTGGCATTTTATTTCAAACGGGATACTCCAGACGCCCCATAATATCATAAATGCTGTGATTATATTGAGCTGTTCAAGTTAGAGCTATTTAACAAAAGATTTGGAGAAGTGGTACTATTGATTACTCTGTAGCAAAAACTGTCATGCTGAAGCTACATATTGTCCTATAGACCATTAGATCAGATCTGTGTCAGTTTTGGCTGATTATATACATACAGAGCTTAATGCAGAGCATCCAGGTTTGCTTACACGTTTTTTTTACCTCGTCTTTATCCACACCGGCTGTGTGTGTGCGTGTGTGTGTGTGCGCGTGCGCGTGTGTGTCCGTGTCTTCCTGGAAACACGGCCGTTGGTTTCCTTCAAAGCCTCCATAGTGATGCTCCAGCGAGTCAACAGCGAGCCTACTGTGCTGTGTTGCCATGGGAACTGATCTGCCTAACATTTTTTTTGCCTCCTTGAGAGGAGAGAACTGAGTGTATTATCCGAATGACAATGATGAACTGTGCCGGTTGATTTTTTTCTCTCCCCCTGTGTGTGTGTGTGTGTGTGTGTGTGTGTGTGCGTGTAAGTGTGTGTATGTCTGGATGGACCAGTGATTAGGTTTAGATTGCTGCCAGATATGCATGGAATGGATCCATATTCATTTGATCTCCCTAAAGGGATGCTTTGTCACCTGTCCACATCGTGCTTTGTTCGGCCGAGCTCTGTTTCATATGGCACTGGTCACCGTTATAGTAAACCAGCGTGGGTCAGGCTGCATTTATATTACAGCTGCATTATGACAGGATTACGTTTGCGTAACACGGCGCATGATTTTGACCATATAATGCTCTATATGTAAAATCCCTTGCTTTCTATACAATATAAAGTCCATATAATCAACTAACCGATTCTACGGTAATGCAGAAGAATTGATTTTCTTTAATGATCTACAAACCCCGTCTTGATTTGCATAGTCCTTGCTTTGGAGGCTCAAAAGCTTATAAGATTAACCCACATTAAAGCATCAGCCAAGACCTGAACATGACATTTCATATCAAAAAGGATACACTAGTAACTTCAGCATGTCCGAGTGTAATATTTCACACACAGTATGAACCAGAACCCTTTATCAATCTCTTATTCGCAGTGACATCATTTTATTGAACGGTCCCATATCCAACCTGAGAGCTATGTAATATAACACTCAGAGAACTCTCATCGTGACCCGTTAGGGTTTCAGTGATTTAGCGAGGCTAAATGAAATGTCTGTGGAGGAAATGAAAAGTCTGTGAACACTCGATCCCTTCTTAATTTCGTCCAGTGCTCGTGAATGGCTCCAGGAGAGGATGTGCTACAGAAGGAGCGATGGTTCACGTTTGACAAAAATGTCCCAGAACTTCATTTATTTATATCTTTGTCTCGTCTGCTACAGTATTTTTCCAGTGTGTGGTACGATGCTGGAATTGTTTTTTCTGAGCCTGCATCCGGACTGCCAGCTGACGCCAACCGGTCTCAATTCTGCCTACAGTATATAAATAAAACTCGTTTCAGGATGAATATCAGGCTTCTTGTTTAAGGACAAGTTGCCATTTAAAGACACACATTTTCCAATTAGGACAGTATGGGCACAATACGTATATTTTGGAAAAAAGGGATTGTGTAGGCTTTTTGGTTCACTTTTTCTTTACTGAGTCAAAAAATGCCTTCAAAAGGTTTGGAACATCCATCCATCCATCCAGCCAAATCCATCTATCTATAACATTTGGTGGTCTACACAGTCACCAAAACAGCCCTGACCTATCAAGGCATGGACTCCACAAGACCTCTGAAGATGTTCTGTGGCACCAGATCCTACTCTGGATCCTCTGTGGGATTGGACCAGACGTTTTAACTTTCACCCCCTACACACATCAGTGAGCCTTGGCTGCCCATGGCCCTGTTTCTGGCTCACTGGCTGTCCTTACTTGGACCACTTCTAGTTAGGTACTAACTATTGGATCTGGAAAAACTCCAAGGACCTCCTGTTTTGGAGATGCACTCACCCAGTCATCTGGACATCACAATTTTGTCCTTGTCAGAGATTTTTCCCCTATCCAACCTATCAACTTCGAGAACTGATTGTTTTCTTTGCTGCCACCATTTAACAAATACCATTGTAAAGATAATCAATGTAATTCACGTCCCCTGTCAGTTGTTTAGTGGTTTTAATGTCACGGCTGATCGATGTATATGAGCATGCAAGCTGGGAACACCATAAATCCTTTAACATTAATTCACCTTCCCTTTGTAAAACGCTTATAAATTCCATATATTTTCATATCTGGAATCTGACTGGGAGTTAGATTTTATGAAGCAGTAACCCTCTCGGTCAGTACTCTGCTCTATTCTGATTATTCAAACGTTATTTTTAGTTTTATATCTTCAAAAGTAAGATCAACTGACTGGAGTAGCTAAGAGCAGTGGCTTTGCCTAACCTACCATCCAATTGGTTTCTGCTTCTAAAGAGCAGTTGTCACTAGAGCGGAATTTGACCTCCTAATGGCCTTGTCTTAATTTTAGAAACCCTCATCCTCTCTTTATAATTACTCTCCCTCCGGCCATTCAGCCACGCTCTGCTGTCAGCTACGGGCTGTTCATCCAACGTCTACTTCCCTGAGTGACCATTTCACAGCTGACATGCTCCATGTCCCGACGCAGCCATGCTTCATTAGACCATTTGTCCACGGGAAAGTTGATTAGGCCTGCGCATTGACACAGACGAGCACTCGTCTTATTCTCGTCTTGTGGCGGCCATGTCTGCTGACGCTATAAGCCTCCGGAGCATGAGCGAAATGTAGCCCTTCATTAAAAACAGAGTCCGTTTTTGTACTTGCAAATCAGCCATAACATTAAAACTACCTGCCTAAACACCTGCAAAAGATATCTGACGTGCTCAGGCATGGACTTCATAAGACCTCTGAAAGTGTGATGTGGAGTCTCTGGAACCAATACATCAGCAATCTGTGAATCTTCTTTTGGACTGGTCCAGATGTTCTAGCTTTGAGCTCTATGCACATCAGTGAGCCTTGGGTCCACTTTTGGTATGTCCTAACCACTGCATACCTGGAACAGCGCACCTGCAAGTAGCTCAGATCCTTACGCTTGCCCATTTTTCCTGCTTCCAACACATCAACTTTGAGAACTGATTGTTCCCTGCTGTCTAATATATTCTAAATGACATTGTAATGAGATAACCAATCTTATTCACCTCACCTGTCAGAGGTTTCGTGCTTTCCTTCTCATTCCAAATGTCAGCGATCAGCAAAGACATGTTCTATGTCCAATATTTCCTGTTTATACTTTTGTACGTTTGTACCTACTTCAGCAAAAAGGCAGATGTAGCTGACGAATAATTGACATTTGTCTCTCCCAGAATGCCCAGATCAATTATGCATACAAGTGGAGTGTACACTGAAGTGCAAGAAAAACTGGTACAGACTCTATGTAAAACCCTGGTACAGATTGCTGGTGGCTCCATAATGATATGGGGTTCGTTTAGCATTCTAGCATTCTTTAGCACCAATGGTATGGTTTGTTTGTTTGGCATTCTGTGGGACCCTGGTGCATTTACAAACATCTCTGACAGGTGAACGCTGTATGTCCTGCAGTCATTCTGATGGCTTTGGCCATGTCTAACAGTGAAATGCGCCGACACGTCTAGAGACGCCAAATTATGGTCAGAGGAACATTTGTTTGGGTTTGGGGTTTTGCCATTCCCACCATATCTAAGTCACCATACCTCAATCTGGGATGCCATGTGATGCACTGTGGAACACTGGGGACCACCTGAAAAGCTACAGGAAAGTCTATAGACTTTTTAAATATGAAGTAAAGGCAATGGAAAGTACTAAGAGGCCGGTGTGCATTATCAGTATTACTGAAGGTGAATGCGCAGATGGAGTGGTGTAATGGGAGTCAGGCCATGGTGTTTTCTGGCAAATGGGCTCCTGAATGGATGACAGAAGCAGATACACTATACGGGCAAAAGTATTGGGACACCTACACGTTACACTTACAGAAGTTTTTATGACGTTCCATTGTAAGTCCATAGGTATTATTATAGAGTTGGTTTCCCTTTTATAGCTGAAAAGGTCCCACTTTTCTGGGAAGGCATTCTATAAGATTCTGAAGTGTGTCTGTGGGGAATTTTTCCCCATTCATTCATCCACAAGAGCGTTTATGAGGTCAGACACTGATGTTGGATATGAGGACCTGGCTCACAATCTTACACTTGAGTTCATTCCAAAAGTGTTCGAAGGAGTTGAGGTCAGGGCTTTAATACAGAATATTAAGATTTTAAGATATTAAGATATATAAGATTGATATAAGTACACAACATTGTACAGATGTTAAATTGATTTTACAGCACTCTTACACTCTTACAGCAGTTCTGACATTAGTTCCTGCTATAAAGGTGCATTACAGGTTTATAATAACACACTATTAAACGTCCTAATATGTTATTATTTCTTGCACTAGGATGTGTACGGCTTAGACAGAGGCAGAGAGATCCACACTTTCTAGTTTCTCTGTAACCAGCTGCATTTATTGTTTTTTGTCATTAACGTCAACAGAGGAAAAAAAAACAGGCTGGTGAGAGAACAGCTCTTTATAGCTGTTATAATATAACTGACAACAGAAATGAACTTGTTTTGTAGACATTCCACAACATTAAATGGAAAACAGGAAGGGGTTTTGTTTTTTAATAAATATTAAAAGTCAGCAATGGCAAAATGTTGTGCTGTGTAAGGAATGTGCTGTCACTGGAAATTATTTCAGTGCCGGTTGTGCTGGGCCATATCACACCTCTCCACTGCTGCTTATCAGGGTATCATCTTGCCTTTAAGTGTATGAGCAGTCATTATATTAAAACCGCCTGCCTAAAAAAGCTGCAAAAACAGCCCTGACCTATCGAGGCATGGACTTCACCAGACATCTAGAGGTGTTAGCAGCAGATTCTTTTGTGGGTCTTCTGCGGGATCGGTCTAGACAGGATAGACTCCACTCCCCTCACCCCATGCACATCAGTGAGTCTTGGGCATCTTTGGCCCTGTCGTTGGTTTACCAGTTCTTAGTAGGTACATACCATCACATACAGGCCCCACAAGACCTCTTGTTTTGGAGATGTTCTGACCCAGTTGTCTAGACATCACAATTTGGTCCTTGTAAGAGTCCCTCAGATCCTTACACTTGCACATTTTTCATACTTTCAACACATCAGCGTTGACAGGTGCCACTGAAATATGAAAATCAATGCTATTCATATCACCTGTCACTGGTTTTGTGATTTTTATCTTATGGCTGATTTGTGCATAACAGCAGGAACAATTAATAGAAGTAGTACCCATGTTATTGACTATATTTATTAATCACATTATTAGTACAGTTATAATTATATTTCTACTGATTATCTGACTAATTGAGAATATAACAGAATATATTGTGTATAGATTTCTATTCTATTGTTAGCTACAATGGCCCCCATAGCTCTAGTGCATAAGACAAATAAAGGACAACACACATGTCTTGGCGGATCAACTGCATTTGCAGTATTATCTCCGAATAGAGCACAGGCAGCCATAGGCTTAAAGGTCACTGGTTTGATTGAAGCACTGACATGACACAAATGAAGTGCCTTTGAGCAAGGCACCTAACCTCCAACTGCTTCTAGGCACGGTGGATAGGGTCTGCCCCGTCTACGGGCAAGTATGTATACTGCTGCTGAGGGTGTGTGTTCAACTAGTGTCTACATGGATGTGTTAAATGCAGAGGTCAGATTTCAGATTAGTTCACATCTATCTATCTATTAGGGGTCTGGCGATTGGATTTTATTCTGATTTTTTGGAACGACAATTCGATTCAAAATAGATTTTTGATTCAGGAACGATTTTTCTATTCAAATGGTCTATAAATTTTGTTTAAATTATGTGGCTGAGATGAAGAAAAGACATTTAAAACAATACTTTTCAGTTCCTTACCGTATCAAATCTTTTTATATCATTTTATATTTAAACCAAAAATAGAATTGTGATAAAATCCTGTAATTAAATGACCAGTATTAGGTTCGCTTAGCTGTCTGGCTTTTTCTTAAAGAAATGAAATCTATCACTGAAGAAATAATAAAAAATATATTAATACAAAAGTAAACATAGACTTCAGTCTACCACAGTGCTGTAACCTTTAACTGTAAATAAAATACAGAATTTATAGTCATAGTGCATTACTGTGTTTATATTTTGTATAATTTTGTCTGAATGGGAGCTGTGCTAATTAGCTTGCTGTACGGTGGCCTAGACGGTCCTCTTCTACGGTGACCGAGTGGACACGTAATGCGAGGGAGTAGGAGCGGCCAAAAAACACAACTTAAACACATTTAAAAAATAGATTTTTTGGGCATTTTCATTTGACTCAGAATCACCAGGACTAAGAATCGCAATCCTTTAAAGAATCGATTTTTTTAAGCAGCCCCTACTATCTACCTATCTATTAAACGATTGCTTTCACTATTTTTCATGACCCATATGTTTCACACGCACTGCTGTTACTTTATGTACTGTTGAGAACAGAGACCCTGATATTACTAAAGCTCCACTTTTTGTGTTACTGCTGTTTTATGGACAAATAGACAAAACTAGGATTTTAGAGACACTATATAGGACACACCTCTTAATCATTGAATCCAGGTGTTTCATTCAGTCCCATTGCCACAGATGTATAAAATCAAAACTTTACAAACATTTTGTAAAAGAACGGGTAGTTCTATGGACCTGAATTTGAGTGTGGTACTGTAATAGGATGCCACTGGTCCAACACGCTTAGATATTCCACAATCAACCGATGAGTGCTTTTATTAAAAATTTGAAGCCGTTAGGAACCACAGTAACTCAGCTCAACCATAAAGTCAACTCAAACATAAAGGCATGGTTGGGTGAATCTGGTGTAGAAGAGCTTGAATGGCTCACACAGAACTAGAATGAAGGCTGCCAGACCTCACAAATTGCTCTTCTGGATGAATAGATAAGAGAAGGATTCCCACAGACACATTCCAAAATCTTATAGAAAGCATTCCCAGACAAGTGGAAGCTCTTATGGGGGACCGACTCTTATAGGTTAATGCCTATGGATTTAGAATGGGACGTCATAAAATATCCATAATGTGTAGGTGTCTTAATACTTTTGTCCATGTAGTGTATACGTGTTTGCAGGAATTCTGCAGTTCCATCGATACTCACTTATTAACTAGATCGTGTATCTGTAGTTGTAGGTCAGTGTCTGCACACATTTGGCTCAGACACATAGAAGCATTTAATCCCCCATCACCTTTATATCACCTTGATCCTGCCATTAGGATGAAAAAGGCATCATTACTAATATTGAACCGACGTGCCTTGGCAGCCGCTTAGATAACAGCGCTAAAACGATGCATGGAACATTTCTCGCATATTTAAATGTGCGATGTCCAGATTGTTAGCCAGAACAAGTGTAATTATGGTCCTGAAGGTGTTCACAAGAGCTGATGACGCCGAATACATTTGAAACGGATTATTAATCTTTATGGTTAATAATCTATATCACTCTATAGGTAAAATTCATATAGCAGCAGTAAAGGACGCTATAGCAAAGCCTTTTGGAATTCTCAGATCTGATTGGTTAGACGGTGTGGATTCAGTTTTAGTAGTTCCATTTTTTATGCATTCATGCTAATCATTGTTTCTATGGTGACAAAAATTTCACAGGGACTTGTATCATTTATGCTCAACATCGTCCAAGTGACTTATGAAACAAATACGCTCTTATTTAAGCAAAATAAATATGTAATCACTGCTACCAGCAGTGGTAGCTCCGATCTGATCAGATGGTCTTGATCTTAATCTTTAACTGCTACATAATAAGATATAAATAAATAAGATAAAAGTTAGTCTCACTGGATAAGAGTGTCTGTCAAATACCTTAAATGATATTGTAAGGATTTCTTTTAGGCAACATATATTTATGGAAGGAGTCTCCAGTATCACTGCCCCTAGTGTTCACTGGTGTGTGTGTTTCACTGCACGGATGGGTTAAATGCGGAGGTCACATTCCTCTGTGTGCAAACAAAGTAGGCAAATAGTTCACTTTCACATTGTCTACAGAATATTTCCCACAGGTCCATGCCCTACCAGGTATTAGACTGGTGTTCCATTTTTATGGCAGTTTAGTGTACATTTCTACACAGTGACTTTTCTTCTTTGCATATTACAGCTTGTTGGAAAGTTGGGGACGGAGCAGCCAGGATTCAGTGTCCCTGGAGCAGAGATGGTTAAGGGGCAACTTGGAGGTGCTGGTACTTGAACCCCAACCTTCTGTTAAGTAACCCAGAGGCTTGTCTGTTGAACCACCACTGCCCAGTTGCTATAGTTTTTAGCTCAATTGACAGGTCACTGTTACAGGGTCTGGGTCCAGTGAGTGGAAAGTCTATCGAAGTTCAAGCTCTAATGTTTCAAATAAACAAACAAATAAATAAATAAATAAATATGATACTATATAGGTCTACCTAATATGCCTAATAGTTTGCCTGAACCTTCATACATTTAATGCTGTGATCCTAAAAATGAGTAAAATATTATTTATTTTAACTGGGAAAAAATGAGAACCTTTGAAATAACCCTGTTTCATAGTGTATTTGGATCAGTTTGTCGGCCACCTGTCTTATCTTGGGACATCTGCTTCAGCATAAGCCTGCCATTTTCTCATCACATGTACACGATAACGCTGGATTAGATCAGATGATGGGCTTCTGGCGAGCAGCTCTGAAAAGGTTGTTCTCATTTCACCCATTACCTAACAGACATCTCAGGAAACAGACTTCAGTCTCATTTATTCATTACACTTCAGTCAGCACCTACATTCTGTCTAATACACTTGTTTCTGATGTTGTTACGGAGAGATCAGGAGCTTTAAGATAAACTCTTCTGGATTAAATGTTCACGAACAGCACGGTAATGAAATTGCATTCGGTATGCCGTGTTCAAAACGGGTGGAGCTTAATCTGGTCTGTAGGCGGGGCTTAAGACAGGTACTGTTAATTCTGGAATTTAGAAGGTTGATCTGGGATGTGTTGTAGGTTTTATACATGTTTTATTATGTAGATTTTACAGTATACAGAAGAGCTCGGTAATATGATGAAAAAATACTTTTATACTGTTGAATGTATACATTTGTATGAACACAAACATACCATTATGAAGTCACCACCAGCGTATGTAGATTGCATCTGTACCAGTGTGCTTCAGTGTACTTCAGTGTGTATAAAGTGTGTGAGAGTCTCAGCTGATTGTGTGGTGTGTGTTTCTATATATGAGGTTTGTTGTTGTCTCCAAGCTGTTGAAGATATTAAAGAAACCCTCTCTGTCTCCTCTGAGTGCTTGTGGAAGCCGTTATGCAAAGTTCGTTGGTGGGCTGTGTGCATGTCACATCATTTCTGGAAAAACTTCTCAGCTGCTTCTCTGTGAACTTTCACGCCTTGAGCCGCTCAGCAGCGTCCATTAAATCGCAATGAATAAAACAGATTATGTTCCATTTATAAGCTTGGCCAGCTCCTCCTCCTCCTCCTCGTCCTCCTTTTTCTCCTCCTTTATTGCTGACAGAATTGTTATTTATTTAAAAAAATGTAAATCCCACTAGCCAACTTCAGTATGACGAAGACCACCATTTTTTTTGACCACCAGAAATGTCATGTCATGTACATGGTGACCAACGTGACACTGATCAGTGTAGATCCTGCAGTACAGAAGGCTCTATTTCCTGCACAGGGGTCAGCTCGGCTCAGAGATACGAGCAGGTCCACAAGAGAGCCAGACAAAGAGAGGGGGGTGGCTGGAGGAAGAGAGATGGAGGACAGCGTGAGCTCTCATTCACTTTTAACGCGATTGCAATCACATGTGCTGCTTCTTGGATTTTGTGCTTCAGGTGCCCCTGATGTGTTACTGGCAGAAATACTTCTCAGGAAGGCGCTCTTCCTGTCTTTCCCTCACTGTTGTATTTGATAAAACGTTGATCTGACGTTGATCTAATGGTCATTTTGCTCAATATTGAAGTTACAGTTATTAGAGATGGTGCTGATTCAATACTCAGTATTGGACTGATATTGTCAAGAAATGGTGGATCAGATATTGGAAAATATAAAAAAAGATCACATTCTGAAACGAATTCCAAAGATTTGGACCTAGAATCGTTTTACCTACATTATAAAGAAACGTGACTGTTTTTAAAATTTTAATTACAACTGATTTTATTATAGTTATATCAGCACTAATCAGCCTTAACATTAAAACCGCCTGAAAAACAAAACAGCTCAGGTAGTGGACAGTGTTTTGTGATATCTGGCAACCAATCCTTCTGTGGGATCAAACCAGACAGACTTGGGTGCCTGTGACCCTGCTTGTCTGTCCTTACTTTTGGTAGGTATTTTGGTAACCACTCCATACCAGGAACACCTATCAAAACCTGCTGGCAATGTTTTGAACACCTATTAAAACCTTTTGCCAATGATTTGACCCAGTCATCTAACCATCGCAATTTGTCCCCTGTCAAAATCACTCAGATTTTTACACTTGCCCATTTTTCCTGTTTCCAACACATTAACGTCAAGAACTGACTGTTCTCATTTGCTTTCTAATACATCCCACCTCTGGACTGGTGCCACTGTAATGAGATAATCAATGTTATTCACTTCACCTGTCAGTGGTTTTGTCGTTTTAATGTTATGGCTGATTGTATTGGTGTCCTTTATAATTTTTGTAGGAACGAGTTTAAGTGTCAGGTGTTTAAGTTGTTTTTTAATTATATCAGACTGGTACCAGCTGACACTGACATAATGACGTGGGCCGGTCTGTTCACCTGACAGCCTGACATTTTCGTTAACTTTAAATTAACGCTGGAGCATCAGTGATTAAACAAATAATGGCACCCTGTCGGAAATGTGATTCTCAAGCTGTGGCTGGGGATACTTGTGCAGTAGGTGGAGATGTTTGATTAGAGGGGTGGTATTTTATAATGAGGCCCCACTTGATGTAGAGAGGGAAGCCAAATCTCAAGGGCTTGTTGAATCTTACCTAGGCAGCCTGACTGGGTTGTCTTATTATAACTCGTTAGAGGAATCATCCTCAAGTTTGTGGCAGCAGTCAGAACACAGTAGGTCAAAAAAATGGAAACAATGGATATTATGAAATGTTTGCAGGAAAGGATTTACAATACGGGACAGAAACACAAGTGCACGAAGAGACATGATTAACATGAAACAGGTGTACACGTTAGGGTAGTAAACCCCATGGCAGAATTTATTCATACAGCGCTTTTTACAATGGAGATTGTCTCAAATCAGCCTTACAGAATCTGAGACTAACAGACCAAAAACCCCTTTTGAGCAAGACGGTGGCAAGGAAAAAAAACGCTCTTAAAATTACAGGAAGAAACCTCGAGAGTACCCAGACTCAGCAGGGACCCATCCTTATAGGGAGGCCTGGAGAATAGTTTAAATAAATCAGAATTTACACAAATCACACAAACACAGGTAAACAAAAACCGGTTTCCATCAGAAAGCGCCAGATGGGTCCGACCTGGTAATGGTCAGTGTGGGTTCAATCTCAGCCACAGTCAGTATTCTAGGTGAGGTTCAGGCAGGTGGATTCGGAAGGTCCGGAGAGCGAGAAAAGTCAGGAATCGGGACCACTTGCACTTTCTGGTGTCTTGGTGTGGTCCGTGTGATTTGACCAAGTTGGAGGTGATGAGAAAAAGTGGAAACATGCTGCATGCTGAGAGCAGGAGGTAAGGACATGCTTTTTAGAGGTGAACTACAACTGGACCATAGTGTATTTGTGTTTATATTGCTACATATTCCATTTGCGAACCGTGAAATATCTCACTACTGTCTGAAACAGCATCCAAATGAATCCGAATTTGATTGGTGTATCTCATGTTTTCTTATATAGGAGGCTGACTGGGTTGTCTTATTTCACAGTTTACCAAATGAACGCACACAAGAAGTGTGTTTTGATAATATGTCCTTTTTAAATAAAAAAAGCCAGACCATCTTCAGTGTACTGATTCTACATGTCTCTGGAAGAGCACTGTAGTGATGCACATCGTTCTTCCAGAAGATTTTTGCTCAGCTAGTGTTTTGAAGGTGGTGATGGAAATCATTGTTTAACCCCATTAGGTGTCAAAACCTGTAGCATATGATTGACATCATTTTCCTCTGAATGAGAGGCATTCTAAACGAGACGATATACCCAACAGGATAGAAATGTTTCATTGTAGTATAAAGGTAATCAGTCAGAAGGGTGGGAGTATTGATTTGCAGTGGCGGCTCTCTACTCTACAGGGACAAATGGAGCCCAAGCGTGCCTGCAAAATATACAAATGCCCTCACACTATAACAGTGGGGCCTGTTGACTTTCAACTTGTAAGCAAACAGTATAAAGCGTATGAACGGGTAGGGCTGTGCGATATGATGATATATATATATATTGTGTGGCATAGAAAAACGTCTATTGTTTAATATTAAGCCGTATCGTCTGTTTCGTTGTGTCGCAAAATACACATTTTATTGCAGTCGTTTTGTTGTTTGGACGACACGTTAAGGTGGCGCACACAAAAACATGTAAGAGACGCACGCGGTGCAGACTGGACTAATTCTGAATAGCAGAGGGACCCAGACCAGCAAACACAAAACGAGGAGCTCGTACCTAAAGGGTCTGGGTATTTTTTGGTCATTTGATTTTTTATTTCGGAAACAGAAATTTAAAAATGAAAAACAAACCGTTATTTGATTTTCGCTTAAAATTAAAAATTTCAAACAAATATGACATGTAAATGTGAATAATATCTTTTTTCTTTGTTCACAAATCAGAAAATAAAATCACAATGAAACAAAAACAGAAAAATGGTCAATTTTTTTCTCAAAACCAGACGTTTACGCTCACAAGGCCGTTGTCAAGGCAACTGGAGGCGTGTAAAGCTTGTGCTTGTTTTAGCTGCAGACCAGACGTTAAAAGATTCTTTTTCCCACGGCACAGCAAACGGCAGAAAATATTTGTATTTATTTACTTGTTATTTATCTTATTTATCTTTATCGTCTTTGACTTTGTATAATTCAGTGTATAGAAATAGTTTTTTTCGTACGGTCATTTTATTTAAAAAAAATGTTACTGAATTTACAGAAAACGTGCTATATGATATGTATCGTTATTGGGATATAAATGGACCTATATCAGGATATGACATTTTGGTCCACTCGCACAGCCTTATGAACAGGGGGAGCGTGTAAATGTCCTTGTTGAAATGATATCAAAAATCTGTGCTCACGACTAAAACTCCATCAGTTGTACAGGTGAAAGCAAAAACAGCTGAAAAACAAACACAGATGCCGCCCCCTATTAGGCTCATGATTACATTTAATGTTCTGAAAAAAAACAGATTGGTTTATTCGTTATTTATAGCACTTAAATCCAGAGGTTGAAAGGCATGCTGGGAGTTAGCTGAGGGGACTCAGGTGCATCAGGGAGGATTGATGGAGCTCGGAGCGTGAAATGTCGCAGTGCTGCTCCGTTCTGCTGCGTTAGCACACTGAAGTCCTATCAGGACGTCTGCTAGGCCGGCTTCATCATTCAGACAAAATAAGACAATAAATCGTGGCGTGAGCAGCGTTACACAGGGACGCTCACGTGCACTGAAGCGTCACGTCCACCGTATGGTGATTTGTAGACTCGGGCAGTCTAAGCGCACTGTTTCATGCAATGTGATTTCTGGCTTGAGTTATAATGTGTTAGTGCACTGTGTGTGTTTGTGTGTGTGTGTGTGTGTGTGTGAGCACACACGCTTGCTTCCCTAAAGCGTTCCTTGCTCGGTGTTGATGATTTGCCATAGTCCGTCACACTCACGCCGCGCTCTGCATCCAGACTCAGCTGGCACTGCGTGACCTATTGAGAGCCCTGCCAGCAAGTCACATGACCGCGCTTATCCAATCGGCGATGAGTCAGATTTGTGTTGGAGAGCCTGCGTCGACGAGAGAGAGAGAGAGAGAGAGAGGCTCAGGCAGGCAGGCTTGTTTATCCAGTCCTGTTTTGCAACCTCCTCAATATTTCATAGCACCGTTTCGCCAAGAAAAGAGACAGCATGTAATTAGAGGCAGAGCGCCTCAGTTTTCTCCTCACAGACAAAATGTGGCATCGCAAATGTTGTTGCGTTACAAGAGAGTATCTAAATGATGCTAACATGTCTGTGTGTGTGTGTGTATGTGTGTTTCGGTGTGCTCTGAAGGTTTCTCGTCTTGAAATTTGACAGAATGGGATCACACGTGGTGCAGACTTCAGAAGTAATAATGTCGCTCTGTAGTTACATTAGTGAACATTTACACTGAAGCCAGAAAAGCTGGTACAGACAAGCCTATGCAAAATATATGAGCTGGCACACCATGAGATCGCTGGTACATATACAGACATCTCTGAGGGGTAAACGTGTGCCTCTGTTCCGCCGAATTACACCCGTTCATGTCCTGCATTCATTCTGATCGCTTCACACGTCTAGAGACACCAAATTATGGTTAGAGGAACACTCTGGTGACTTTATGGTTTTGCTATTTACACCTAAGTCACCAGATCTCAACGTTATCAAACACATCATGGATGCCATGCGCAAGTGGAACACAGAAATCCTACACCTCGGAATGCAACAGAATTGTGGACCGTTCTGCAGGAACTCTGGTGTTGATTGGCTACACAATATTTGAGCATTCTTGTAGGGTCCGTGCCTCATCTGGGACCTACCCAGTATACATTGGTGTACCAGTTTTTGAAATATTTATGTATATGATGTATCGATGAAAAGGCTTTTTTTGTCCAAATGCACCATCAGAAATGAAACAATGTCTGCAAAACTATTGGTGTTTATGACGGACAGTGATTAGCGGAATCATCCTCAAGTTTGTGTCAGGGGTCAGAATTGGGCAACATCAGATTGGAAAGCCATCCTTCCCATCAAGAGAACAGGACAATTCCAGTCTCCTGGTCTTGGATGACTGTAGCATAGTTTGGATTTGAATCCCAACAATCTAAGATGCTCTAGATAACCAGAATCCAGTACATAATAAAACATAACGGTTATATGTCGCACAGCCGTCCTTGAAACACAGACCAGATTCCTCTTGTGTAACATAGAGAATGAGATCATAACTCTGTCTTCACACTAGCAAGTGGCTCTGTACCAGTTGGTCTCCTGTGGATGTCTCAGGTTTTAATAGATACTGGAACAAAGAAGTAGACACTGTCTTATAATTTTTATATATCAATGTTACTGTGCTTATTAAAATAAATTATACGGTTTTTATACTGACAGGTTTTTACAGGTTTTTTTATTTACAGGGCCTGATCTAGCATCTGCAATTGACAGGCTAATTAAAACTGTTCTGTTATTTGTAACAAGTATGGAGTTATTGAGCTTTCTGTAAGTAAATGCTTATTTACCCTTTAAGACTCTCATGTCAGCACTTTGTCAGTATTTTTGGCTCAGGAAGGTGTGCATCATGGGGCAGTTGTGGCTCAGTGGTTAATGCTATAGAATTATGATCTGAGGCTTGTAAAAACTAATTACAGCATCTTATATGATTTTCCTATAAGCAGCATGTACCAGATATAAGATGCAAGAAATAATTGGGTATAAATAGGGTCAAGCAAGGACATCCTTCCCTGTGGGGCCAGTTATTTTCTCTTAGACTTATGTATGGGTTATGCATTGGTCAATTTCTGCATGAGGTAAATGTTAGAGTTAGTGTTAGGGTTTGGTTGGTGGAAAAAGGATATCTGGTGGGAAATCGGACAAACTGAGCCTTGGGGCGGCTTTAAGTGGATGTACTGAATCTGATCTTTTAGATTAGCATACATTAAAATGCGGCTTGTTGTTTCCATCACCACGTTGCTTGTCACTGGTGCAGGAATCACGACACCGAGCTAATAGATGTGTTTTTATTGCTTGTTAATGACACGAGAAAAAAAAAAAGACGGTTATATCAGGCAGACATAGCGGATTGAGTAGATTTAGTAGCTGTCAGGACGTGACACAGTGAACAGAGGCTGGAAAACGAAGATAGCGATCAAAGCTTCAGGCCTACGCTTTATAATCGCAGAGCTCCTCAATCTGCTACCGGCGCTGTCACTGCAGAATCCCACCGAGACGCGGTCTCTTGGTCCCTACACGCTTTTCCTGAGCGTTATCTGAAAACACTCAGGGGAGGCGTTTTGTGGATTTTGTGTGTGGGACAGAGTGAAGGCTCCGAGCTCACTTTTGATTCGAGACGGTTCCTTCAGAATGGCGAAGGCTGAAGCTGCTGTGCTGCGTTACATCTCACACACATCAAATAAATGAACAATATATTACACATAAACAAAAATGCTTTAGTGCGAAGCGGAAGAACCGCTCCAGGGTCTGCAATAATTTCTGGGCTCCTTCGTCCTGATCTGAGTGAATCATCATCATTTTTTTTCCTTCAGGCGTTTCAGCTGCCGATTGTGTACATGGCTGCTGGCATGTTTTTAGAGATACTTTTAGAATAAAAAGTTTCCTTAAGGCTTATTTGGATGATTCGATGTACTACTTGGAGAGCTTTAAAGAATTTAAAGATTCACTGCAGCTCCAAGGGTGCTTTACATTTAAAAATAGTAGGAATGCTGGGTGCGCACCCTGAATCCAAGTCCATTGCACAACATCACACACACACACACACGTTCACACCCTCATTCACACCTAGGTGGAATTCAGCATCGCCAACCCACTTAGGGGAAATCGGAGAACAAGACTATCATATCACTTTGCTTACTTATTTATTTAAGGTGTTGTTAGAATCTAGCTTTAAGTACATTCACAGGCTGGAAATTTCAAGTAGTGGGTCAGCGTTCAAAACCATGCATGAACAATGGATATTTTTGCAGTATAAGTGAATAAAATGAGGACCGTGAAAGCGAGACAGCAATTAAGGTAACGTGCAGGATGGTGAAGCTGCTACTTCCTGCCTCTCTGTATAGATGTTTAAAGCACGAAAATACAATCTCACAGACATGGCACGTCTTATGTAACTGCCAGAACTGCATACTAGCTAGGAGTATAAAGTCTGAGAATCGGTGCGATGCAAAAGCGAAGGCTAATAACGACACCAGAGTTGATTATTTTCCTAAAACAGCCTGACCTCATGTTTTTTGTTTACACCACAGCAATTTACCACTGATTTTTTTTTAGTTAAAGAAAGACATATCAGTGTTTTTTATATCATTGAGAATTGTTTGATTTTGTTATTACTCAGTGTAGCTTGTTATCAAGAAACAGTCAAGTCAAGCTCAATGTCTTTTCCTCTGATGGGGAAAAAAAGGTAAAGTTACGGCATTACGGCTGGCTGTACCTTAAGCTCTGACACTTCTTGTATAATAATAACACGTATAAATTACCTGTTACTCTAGAAATAAAACATTTTAAAGGTGACATATTATTAACCTGTTCTGTGGCGTCTTAATGACATGTCTGTGACTTTCTTTGGTTAAAAGTTCTTATGGATCAAATACTACAGGTGTCTTTTCACCCTGTCTAAAACTGCTCTTTACAAACACTTAGTTTTCCTGCCTGTTGCTTTCAATGCAAATGAGTCACTGTTCACTCCGCCCCCTTCTGCTGAGGGGTGTGCTTATAGGAACATTGCATAGATAATGGTGGGCAATGAAAGTGATGTGAACGGTTATGTCAAACACCTTTATTTTGGATGCCTGAAGACAGTTTTCTTTTTTATTTCTGGATAAAAAGCTCTATAATGCTTCCAGTTTTCAACCGATTTTACTGAGTCATTTTCATAGTCAAGGGTTTTTGATCTACATGATGTACAAAAAAATGTCTCCAATTACTTTGGATTTCTGTAGTCAGGCTAAAATTACTGTTAGACACCAGAGGAGTGTGTTTAGTCTTACATTAAGTGGATTACTGACATTCAAAATAGACAAATGGGTTTTTTTTATGCACTTTACTGTGTTAATGTATTGTGTCAATATTATTAGCTCTCATTTTATGCCAGTGCCAGAAAAACTGGTAAAGACAAGCCTATGCAAAATACACAGGCTGGAGGTGGCTCCATTATGGTATAGGGTTTGGTTAGCTGGCATTCCATGGGACCCTACAAACATCTACAAACCTTTCTGACATGTGAACACTTTATGTGTCTCCTTTCTGAAGAGTTACATCCGTTAATGTCCTGCATTTGTTCTGATGGCTTTGGCCTCTTGGAACAGGAAAATATGCCACCACACACATCTAGAGACACCAAATTATGGTTAGAGAAACACTCTAAGAATTTGGGGACTTTTATTCGTCACCAGATCTCATTGTTAAACCTGTGGAGTCCAATTCCTAATGGAGGATCTAGCATGTATTAGACTGGTGTAGCAGTTTTTTTGGCACTTCAGTGTATTTCACAATACTTTAGTGGAGTCTAGTTTTACTTCATGAAACTTACATCATATTTTAGGGGCTGTGAAGGTGAGGAGGCAGGATGGTAAACACATATCCTGTAGATCAGCCCCTGTTTGTCCGATAAGACCTTATTTTTCTGCCTAATGACATCTTATATAATATCTAAATCCCAAACAGACCATTATTTCTTCATAGCTAAAATGCTGAAGAGCACATCTTATTGTTGCAGACGTGTCAAACCCTAAAAAGACGACGTCACAGCGACTCTTATGTAACTGTAAAAATAGTATAAAGCATTGTCCATGGTGACTAACAGCGAGTCAGCGAAGGCACAGTGACGCTAGTCGTCATCAGGGATCATCAGCGATTCATCCTGTGTCTGCCCCAGCCTACGCCATTGTGCTTCAATTTTTTAAACCTAACGCTGTGATTTTTGTAAACTAAATTTAACTCGGCTCATATTCTTACAGTTCAGCAGCTGTCAGCTCGACCCAAGTTACACGAAGCCGCAGCATGAAATTGCTGCCTTTGATTTTTTTTTCTTTTGCACATTGCATTAAAATTACATTAATACTGCACTTTGAGATCTTTTTTTTTGCAGTGAAAAAAGGATGATAAGCGTTAACTTGAAGGGCAGTCGGCTGTGCATCAGGATTTTTAATCTTCTCGGTAGAACCGGGACGCTGTAATCTTCTTCGGCTGGAGAGACCGTACAAAGTGGTTCCTCGAGTTTGGATTCAACTGAAATCGAATTAAAAAACGTAATTAAAACCGGATGCAAAAGAGCATTGCTTTGTATTTTGCTTTTGATGAAAGCATCTCGAGTGTCTCTGATGAAGGACAGGTGGACTTCTGTCAATGCCCCACCAAGACTCAGTTAAAAGCAGATGGGGTCCTATGAATAGACATCCTGTTGGAATGGTTCAATGCCATGCCTAGGCTTTCCTGCACGGCCTTCTCGTGGACCTTTACTGGTTTTGGCCCATTACCCATCATCCCCCCTCACCACCTGTCCCTATCCTGTTAAAGCTCCAGGCCCTGACGTCCAAATGATCCTTAGTTACAGGATGAGCGTTGGTTCCCAGATTTTTGCTCGCAAGATGATTAGCAGGAGTATAAAGAATTACGTAGTGCCCTTGATATCTTTATAGATCAGACCAGAGATCTGGATGCATCTTGATGTCTGGAAACAAGTCAGCCAATGGAATCACTCTGCTCTGCCTGGCAGTAGCGTTTGATTGGCTCCTCTCGGTGCCTCATTTGAAACCCATGACTGCTCCAGGAGCCATTAAAGGCTTCATAAATCTTCTCCATGCCAGGGTCAGCATACTAAAACATCCTGACTGGTGTAGTAATGCAGTCTGTAGGACACCGGCAGTGACGTTCTCCTGAGCCGAACCGCTTTGTGTTCACATGTGCGTTTCCTTTCTACTTGAGCATCGCATCATCGGAAGACCCCTGCCTTTCTCTCGCTGTCCCTTTCTCAGGAAACCCCATATGCTCGAACTGTCAGAGCAGGTGGCTATCGGTTGGAGAAGAGGCTTTCAACATGACCCGGGATAACATACCGATACATATGCGCACGCCCACACACACCCGCTAAAGACTTTTAATGTTAGCGTTAGTCTTGTTAAACCAAGGCTCAGGGATTTTTTTTTTTGCGTTTTATATTTCAGGGAAGAGAAAAATCATGGCATTTGCTGATTTTGTCACCTCAGTGCTGGAGAGTCATTCAGAGATGATTAATGTCATGATGAATTGGCCTTCATTGCCTTTTGTTTAATTCCTATCTTGAGGAGCATAACATTGACACAGTCCTGGGCTGCACTGACTGGCTGACATTAATCACCACTTCTGTATTCACAGGTTCACTAGAATGTAACCCCGTTTTTCTTCCTGTGTCTTTCAGTCACAGTAGAGGTGATTTTTAAACTACAGGATGGCACTAAGGCACCGTTTCTCAGCAGTACGTGAGATACCATGTGAGATGACACTTTCTCCGCTGCGGTATATCATGACTGCATGGCTGTTTTCCTCTACGACCTAAAAAAACTGCAAATTTATATTACAGATTTCTTTGAAACTCTTTGATGAGTCATGAGCTTGTTGCAGATTTATGCTGGTCATATGTTAAACTGCTCCACATTTCCATATGAGAGGCAGTCATTATGCATGGGGACAAGAAAAAAAAGTGAACATCCAAGTCTCATCTGTTCATCTCAGTCCTCATTACAATCTTAAGTGAAAAAAAAAAAAATTAAAATAATTTTTTTAACATTCTCATAATATATATTTACTTTGCATTCAGTTTTATTTATATGTTTAATTCATGTCAAGTTTACAAAACTGTTGGAGGATAAAAAAAGAAAAAGACAAAAGCAATTAATTGTCAAGGGGCGTCTATAGAAAATATTATAGGATGTCTATAATAAATTTAGATTTCTGTAGTTATTATATTACATTTTAATTATAATTATTATATTATGTCTTAATTATTACATTACCTCTGTAGTAATTAATATATATGGCCTATCATAGGATGTCTTATCATAGGGCATCTATAGTAGTTATTATAGGACGGCTATAGTTATCAATGTAGAATGTTATCATAGGCTGCCTATAGTAATCATTATTGGACGTCTATAGTAAGTATTATAGGACGTCTGTAGTAATCATGATAGGATGTCTATAGTAAATATTACAAGGCAGGTATATTAATTATTATTGGACATCTGCAGTAAGTATTGTATCAGTGGTTGGTGTGGTACAGTGGTAACAACATTGGCTCCCATGTGAGAGACCTGGTTTTGAGTTTATTATTATAATTATTTATAGTTTATTTATAATTATTATATAATTATTATAGGAAGTTTATAGCCATTATAAGACATCTGTAGTATTTATTATAGTCCATCTGTAGTAATCATTATACTGTGTCTATAGGAACCGTTGCTATCGGATGTCCATAGTAAGTATTATAGGATGTCCGTAGTAATCATTATATAATATATGTGGTAATTATTAATTATTATTAATTATTAATTAATAATTGAGGTCTGTAGTGATTATTATAAGATAAATAAGATATAATAAATAAGATAAGATAAGATAGATAATAAATAAGATAAATAAAATATAAGATAGAAATCCTACAATTACTGAGTACTTTGATGCATTATGTATTATCTCTGTTTCTGTTTCTCTAGATGAGGGCCAGATTGAAACACTGAATCGCTCTGCTACATCACCAGTCCCTACCGGGCCTTCGAACATATCCTCATCTCTCTCTCCATTAGAAGATGATGGAAATCCTCTTTTACAGTCCCAGTCTGCACCCGCCGAGGCATCAAGTACCCGAGAGCAGGCTGTCTTCTCTTCTGTCCTGACAGTGCGAGCTAACTCCGAGTCCCTGGTGCAGTATCCAGCCTCTCCTCACGCAAACGCTTATAATCTCACCAGTCGCAAAACCCCAGAGGAACCACCGGCTAAATCTCAACCACAAGCGCCAACCAGGAGTGCGCTAAGCATCGGATCAGGTACGGAACCCGCAGCATGAACCTGCAGCTTCTCAGAGATACGTGTGTGTGTGTGTGTTTTTATCAGTGCTGTCCTGTGCGTGAGGTTAACTGTGCGGTTTTGTTTGCAGAAGTTCTGCTGACTCGATGTTGTCACCTGTGCGTTTGTCTTCGTTGTGTCCATCATCGTGATAATCATCATGCTTGAAAGTTCCTTGTATGGTGATCACCCTCATCATTATCATCATGTGTTGGATATGATTTGATTTGTCATGACTCATTCTCCATTGTCATCTTGTATGAGTGTTTGTAACACTCATAGTATTTCCTCAGTCCTTGACCTTTAAAGTCACAATCATGGAGTTTTAATGATGCCACTGTGTCTATTCAGAGCATTCATGGTGATTAAAAAAGGTTATGAACAAATCTAAACTAATTTATTTAGATCCAGTTACCAGATATTTGAAAATCCCTGTTTGTGACTATAAAATTTCCTCCTAAATGATTATTTTCAGACCCGTCTTGCCTGCTTGCTATTGATATGTTGAGACAAAGAACAACATTTTGTACTGCGAAGTACGAAATAAAACAATTGTTGGGGATGTGTTACAAGATAATTAACAACTAGGTGGTATGATGTTGCTGTTATCACCTCAAAGTTTATTCTTTACCTAGAACAGCATGTCTTGATGTGCGTACAATTTTTTTCCCGTCCATAGATATGTTTAATGATGTCAAACATCGGTTTAAACAAGTCACAACAACTACGCTCTTTCCTCTTTACACTTTCTTTTTTCTCTCTCTATTGGGATTATTATGATAAACAGCACTGACACTAGAGACTCCTTCCATATATACTGAATTGCTAGAACAACTGGTATATATAACTTCGTATCTTTGGAAGCTTTATAATGTTTTTTTTTTTAATCTGCTATTCCATGGGACCCCTGGTACATCTACAAACGTCTCTGGCAGGTGATTGTTATGTGTGAATCCTTTCTGACGAGTTACACTCATTCATGTCCTAAAATCATTCTGACCTTCCAACAGGACTGGGTCGCCACACACATCTTGACATGCAAAGTTATAGTTAGAGGAGCACTCGTCTGGGTTTGAGCTTTTGCCATGCACACGTAAAACACCAAACGTTATGTTGCGCATCGCCTACTGAATATTTCCTCAAGCTCATGGAGAGCATGCTGCATTGGATTTCTGCAGTCCTGTGGTCCGGTCAAAAAAAAAAACAGTTTTTTTGGCACTTCAGTATATGTTAAATAAACGTATCAGTATCAACGATTATACATTTCTATGTTAAATAACATGAAAGTGAAGCATCTAAATTAAGAGGCCAGTAATAACTGCCTGTTGCTATGGAAACAATATTGCATTAATATAAACTTAGGATTGTCAGAGCTGCCTTTAAGGAAAAATAATCGTGGTATACATTGCATTGTTACTCTCTAATAAATGTTGCTAAAAGGTTAGTGAATCACTCCATTGTAAAGTTCCACACCGGAGGGACAGCCAAACCATTAAAGCTTCCATGTTAAACTTTTCTCTGGATTGTTTATAATGTAATTTTGTTGAGTAATAACAAAAATAAAACTAAATATATTTTAAAGAACATCTGACACAGCGAGTGTTGTTTTCTTCCAGAAGAAGCTCCTTCTATGAACCCAGGCCTTCCCACAGCATCCGGTACATCCATCTTAACCCTGGAGGAGACAGAACTGGCTCGCACAGATCATGTGACCAGCTCAGTCTCCACCTCCACCGTGCTATCCAACGGTACTTCTCCAGGACCAGTTGGGAATGCCTCAGTCCCACACCCCAACCCCGACACTGTGACCAGTGACAGCCTCCAGCTCACCACAGTGACCACCACCACGACCGTGCCCTTAACTGCGACTGACACGACTGTGACTCCTCCCAGTACGAGTCCCGTGACCACTGAGATTCTTACCACAACAGCACCGCCCACGACTACCACCGAAACCACAACGACTGTGACGGAGCCTCCGACAACACCGACGACCACAACTACTACTACTACTACTACAACAACAACTACAACGACTACGACGACCTCACCAACGACAACGACTACTTTAGCAACTACAACAACTCAAAGCTCCACACTAGCTACAACTAGAAGTACCACAACCGAGCAGAGCACCACCACTGAGATCTCACCTCCATCCTGCAATGCCACCGAGAAGCTGTTGGTCCGAACGGGTGAGTCCGGTCCCTCGGTCCAATAGCAAAGCTAGCTGAATGATTAGCTTTCATTTCTCAATTACAGGTACTGATTCATTTAAAAATGTGCAGTGTGTTTGTTGTGTCCTATATTCTATTTAAATTTTTTTTGTTTTTTTTATTTTTGGTATAAAAAAACGTTAATAAACTGAAATAATGTCACATAAAATGGCAAGATTTTTGGCTCCCAACAGAAAAGCATCCACAGAACCAAGTCCAGAGTGCAGAATTGGCCTTTCTCTCAGGGAGATTAGGGTGGCATACTCTCTCTCTCTCTTTTGTCAGTCATAGCGATGCTAGCTGAACATAGGTGTCTGTGAGCTCATGCATGCAGTAGTGGGTGGAAGCTCTTTCCTCAGAGTGTGCTACACCACCCCCTGATGTTGCATGGACAAGCTTCCAGGGCACCATGGACAGGGGTAGACCCCCACTCCGGGCAAGTGAGCTCACTGCCCCTAGTGTGTGAGTGTCTTTCACTGCATAGGTTTAGGTCAATCACTTCACTTTCACCTACAAAAAATATCTAGTGTAATTTTTAAGAGGTCTCTTTTTCTCTCTCTCGTCCTGTCATACTTTTTCTCTCTCTCCATCTCCATCTCTCTGTTTTTCCCCCCGTCTTCACCTTTTCGTTGCCTCTTCACTATTTCCGCTCTCCACATATCTCTGTACATCTCATGCTTTATATTCCTCTCACTGTTTCTTACCCCGTTTCTCCTTATCTGCTTCTCTGTATTTCTCTCTCTCTCTCTGTCTGTTTATCCGGCTCGCCTCTTTATCTCAGTCTTATCCCCATGCTCCTTTCCTTTCTATCTGTCATTCTTCCTGGCTCTCTTTTTTTCGCCCTCTGTAGCTCAGTTTTTTTTTTGCCGTTGCAAATTAATGCATGTTTACTGAGCTGTAACTTTTCTGGCGCAAAATAGTAACGGCACAGTATTGTAGGACATTTATGGGCCATTTCAGGAGATTTTCTTTACTGCTTAAATGAATACTGGAACAATTAGGTACTTTTTAGCATAGTGTAATATGGCTTAAAAGGGCTTTGTTGTGAAATTCTGTGTTTTTGGTATAAGAGGTTTAAAGTCACTGAAGTCATCTAGAAATAGATATATGAAACATATGTAGCACAACTTGTGGATAATAAATGTAATCTATTCAATATGTAGTATAATTGTGTATTAATGTATCATATACATATCAAAATTCCAGTGTAAGCTTTGTATGTAAATATGCTAAGAAGTCATCGGTATGTGCTGACACTGCACATTTAAGCAATAGAATACGAGAGGGGGTGTGTTATCACGAATGACATCATGTAGTATTATTCACAATAACACACAACCTTGAGTGTTCTATTACTTTTATACAACAGTTTGTAAGAAAGAAAGAAAATTAATCAAAGAAGCCCAGAATTTCAGACTGCATCTGCTTTAATATTTACAAAACCTTCCATCAAACAAAGTTTGAATGAGTTGTTGCTATGCAACAGTAAAAATTCCAGAGCCTGCTATAAAAAACTACCTACTAATATTAGTTTGGAAAAAAAGATAAAAATAAAAATCATTAAAATTTAAAGATTGTTTGTTTGTTTATTTATTTACTTTCTTACTTATCTGGGTAATCACGTTATTTGTATATGTTACTCTACACATTTCCATTCGTTGTGCAGTTATAAAGAAAATGTATCAAACAGCCCAGCTGGCTTCAGATTCTGACCAAACAGGCTGCAGGTCAAATGTTACCTGAAAGTCGTTCATTTTATGAATTTCTTGTTTTAAACACAAATACAAAACAACTAGCGGTTTATGTGCATAAACCTTGCCGTTACTTATGCGTTGCCTGTTACTTTGCAACGTGTCACTCGTTAGTTGGCAACACGTCAGCAGAGTAATACAATTTGGTGTGAAAAAAAAACACTTCTCAGCCAATCAGATTGTACGGTCAGAACTACCTGTTGTATAACTACATAATACAAAAACATACCTAAGCATACAGAATTCTTGTATACATGTTTTGACAAACTTGCATATAAAATTTAATATACACGGTTAACATATATGGATATAATTCCATATAAAAATGAACCCTAAAGATATTTTTAATGTATGTACATTTGCATGTACATTTTATTATAGATATTTCATATATGTTACAAACGTATATACACACATATCCAGAGAATATATGTATGTGTTAATATTATATTGCCTTATGAGTAACATATATATAATAAAAAATATACACTGTAGTACCAGAAAAACTGGTACAGACTGTAAATACCTGGTATAGATTGGTGGTGGCTTCAAAGTGGTGTAGGGTTTGTGTAGCTGGAATTCCATGGGACCCCTGGTACATCTACAAACGTGTCACTGGTGAACATTATTTGTGCCTCCTTTCTGATGAGTTACACCAGTTCATGTCCTGCATTCATTCTGATTGGTTTGGCCTCTTCTAACAGGACAATGCACCACCACACATGACTAAAGACACCAAATTATGGTTAGAGGAACACTCATATGAGTTTTGGGGTTTGCCATTGACACCTAAGTCACCAGACGTCTACACATCTGGGATGTCAAACACATCTGGGATGCCATGCAACATGCTGTGGAACACAGAAATAATACACCTCAGAATACAACAGAATTGTGGACGGTCTGCGGGAAATAAGGTGTTCATTGCCTACTGAATATTTCCTCAGGTGTCCATGCCCCATAAGGGACCTACCAAGTATTAGACTGATGTACCAGTTTTTCTCGCTCTTTACTGTATGTTGTATATTACATTTCCATGTTGGCTTTCAAATAATGAACCACTGTAATTGGCTAGAGTTGCAAACTAATGCTGTTTAGTACATTTAACACATTTGTTTAAAGATAAAATTAAAACCACATTAAGCTTTGGATTTCATTAGCAATGCATGAACACTTAGAGTTATGCTGTTACAGAGAAATAATCAGTGATGGTATGATATGAGGCTGCCTAGTGAGAAATGGAGATCCTGCTACTGTTCCCACCCTAAAGTCAATTATTTTTATGTCGCTATAAATGAGCTGTTACTATAAATAATAAGGTATTAGAACAAGATCAAGCCCATTAATAAAAACCTGTGATTTGTCATGTAGATGGAATAAGTGTCAGAGAAAAGTAAACCTTCCAACCAATCAGATTTGAGAAATTAACAGCACTAAGCTATAACATTTTAATTTAGCAGATTACGTTTATGTTCTAGGAGCAACAGGTTATGAAACCCTGATAGCAAAAAAGACATCACAAGTCTGGTGGAGAAGCAACAGCTACGGTTAGACATTCGAATGTGTTAACTAATGAATTTTAATGAGCAAACAGGGTCTGCTAATTAATATTAATGAGGTGTGCAGTCTCAGAGAAACAGCAGTTATAAATATACATAGATTATATTTTCTGAGAAAAAAAAAACAGATTATGGCCTAATGAAACTATATAGAGTATATAAAATACACTTATAGGTTTAAACTTTAACCTCTGTAGCTTGTTATTAAATGTGTTGGGTGTTAATTATATATATTTTTTCGTTTCATAAGAAAACATGCAGGTTCTTCATTCACAGATAAGGCACAATAAAAGACAATAGAAACTTGTCCAGCTTTCAGGACAGCTAGTCTGATGAGTCAAGTGTATTTTATTGGTGTACAAACGACATTGAGGAGATGTCAGTTTACACTTGATCCAGGGCCGAACTTTATTTCTATTTTTTTCCCCCAGTATCATCAATCTCACAGTCCTTAGGATCTGGTGATTAGGGCAGGAATGGCTCGAAGGCTCTGGGTTACTGATCACAATGCTTAGGGGTCGAAAGCCAGTAGCGCAATACTGTAATTCTTGTGGCCCTCGTCAATGCCATTATTCCGCTCTGCTCCAGAGTCACTGTGTTTTGGCTGATCCTGAACTTTGACCGCAACTTCCCAACATTCTGGAATTTGCTAAGAAAAGAAAGCTTCACTGTGCTATAATGTATATGTGACAGATAAAGGCGTCTTCTTCTTGATAGAAGGGAGACTTACATAAAGTCAGGGCTAGGACCTTTATCACACTTAAATGCAAGAGGGGACCCAAGGACTTATATTACACCACAACAGTGAACTACAGTCAGTGTAGAAATGCCATGTATCCTGTTATCCTATTAAGTTTACTGATATGATGAATACTGATTCAGACCACTGGTCCATTGGTTACAATTCAACACAATTCAAAGTATTATTTGCCGCATACATAGTCGTACACGCTACAACCTGCAGTGAAATGCTTATTGACTGTCAACCACAGAATATAAACTAGGTAGAATAGGTAAAAGAAATACAACAGAATTAAATAAGTAAACAAAGAGTAATAAAAAGGTACAATAAAATTAAATAGTCCTTGAAGTATATCTATAAAATATAAAATAAAAATATAAAATAAAGTATATATGTAGGTAGAATAGGTAAAAGAAAAAATTACATTGAATCAATCTACAGTTGCACAGGACCAGAAATTATACAGAATTGTGCGACCTTACTTTTTTCTTTTGTCAGATTTGGTCAACATAAGAACTTGATAATATTCTCATACCTGATAAATGTGTTATATTATACTGTTTATTAGCGTAATATTATTGAAATTAGCCTAGTTAGGAGTTTTGTAGTAGTGTTAGTTAACTAAAATGCAGAAAGTAAGATTTTCAAAATAAATGCTTTAATATAATTCCTAAACAACATAATATATATATTGTATTGTACTATAGTAAGTTTATTTTTATTATTTTTCATTTTTATTTTTATATTATTTTTATTTATTGAGTAAATTACTTAAATATTTCAACTAATTTTATAAATCAGATAATAGAAAAAAGATAAATTAGTAGTTAATAAATAATTTATTAAGATACATTATTAGTGTTTATTATATTTATTAGTGTAATTATCACTTGTAACCCTATACATATCAATATGTACTTTATATACACTGCATATGTTAATCTATATGTTTGTGTTCCTCCTCCAGTTCTGTCCATCCAGATGAAAAGGAACTATCTAGAGAGTGGACTGCGGCAGAGCCTGGTGAAAGGCCTAACCTTGGCTCTTCAGAAAGCCTTTAACGACTCCAACGTCCGTATCCAGGTACCTTAATTTAGCCCATACGCTCCATTTGTTTTTTCTTCTCGTGAGAAATGTAAACTGAGGCAGGCAGAGGCTGGAGGAACATTCAATAAAACAATCAAACGGACAACCATGAATGATTTTGTTGCCATTGGAAACAGTGGCTAACATCATAGGCGCATCCTGTAATCCGAAGCTGTTTATTTTAAATGCAACACTCTTTCACGTATGTAAACTGCAGTGCTTCAATCAAACACGAAGTCTGAGCGGTATTTGGATTTGTATCACTGTTGCACCATGGGAATTGTAGTTTCACGGTGAAGTGTACGGTGGGCGGTGTGTGGGCAGTGGCGTGGGAAGTGTTTGTGTTGCACACACTGTCTTCTCCGCATTGTGCGAGAACATGCAGAACAATTTCCTCTCTTGGAAGCATCTGGGAATCATCGTGTAAAGCTTGGTGTAAACTGACAATCTTCTCACATTCGGAGGGTGTTTTCTCACCTATTAGGCTACGCTGAATCAAAATCAGAGGAAATTGATACTTTTGGTTAATTTTCTATTCGAATTTCACTCCACACAGTTTAAAGAGTAGCAAAAAAAAGCAATTTGTGGAAGGCTAGAAAAAAGTGCTCATTAAAGTACTAAACACACTGAAGTACCAGAAAAAGGGTACACCATTATCATACTTGGTAGGTCCCTTACGGGTCATGGCTTTTAGGATTTCATGGCTCTACAAGCTCTACAGAAATATTCTGTAGGCAATGAACACCATACTTCCTGCAGAAAGGTCCACAATTCTGTTGTTCCAACAGAACAGCAGAACAATTCCAAAGTGTAGGATTTCTGTAGTCCACAGCATGTTGCATGGCATTCCAGATGTGTTCGATAACATTACGATCTGATGACTTGGGTAGGAATGGCAAAACCCCAAACTAAGATTAGTGTTCGTCTTATTATAATTTGGCGTCTCTAGAAATATATGGTGGTGCGTTGTCCTGTTGGAAGAGGCCAAACCCATCAGATGTACCAGGGGTCCTGTAGAATTCCAGCTAAACAAACTCCATTACGAAGCCACCACCACCAATTTCAGCTGTTCTGGTTTTGTAGTGTATATTACACTTGTAACTTTTTCCAAAAGGAAAATGTTTTTGTATGACTTCACACTGAATTTTTAGAATTATCGAATTTGGCCAGCTGTGGCCCAGTGGTTAGGGAACTGGTCTTGTGACCAGAAGGTCCCGTGTTCGATCACTGCACAGGGCAAGACATGTCTGAGGTGCCCTTGAGCAAGGCACCTAACTGCTCCCTGTGTGCTGTGGTTTGGGGCTTCCCCCTGCACTGGGCAAGTGTGTTCACTGCCCCCTATGGGGCACGGATGGGTTAAATGTGGAGGTCACATTCCACTGTGTACAAACAAGGTAGGCAAATAGTTCACTTTAACTTTAAGTGTTCAGTATTACAGTCAGATATATATTAGGCAGCAAGAGAACACTCAACTCTTAAAGGTGATGTGTTGGAAGCAAGAAAAACGGGCAAGTGTAAGAATCTGAGTGACTTTAACAAGGATCAGATTGTGATGTCTTGACGACTGGGGCAGAATCGTGTATATGCAATCTATTTTCGAAACAGTGATGCCCAGTATATATTTATGCCCAGCTGCATCCACGTCACTGTTATAAAGTCTTAATGTTGTTTAATTCGTTATAGTAGACAACAACCTGAGATCCTCTGGTCTTCTGTTATTCAGCTCAGCGTTAACGAACACTGTGACGTTGCACTGATCGGTTGACGGACATCGGAACAGATCCTAAATGAGGAATTGTTTTCTTGCGATCAGTAATTATCGGGGGGAAAAAAGGAAATGCGCTATGTAACAGTAAAAGAGTGTGACACTGAGGATTGTTGTTATTACTGCTTGAAGAGAGTGTCGGTGTCTGTTCTACCCACCACACGAGTGACTCAACCCGAGAATTAGCACTGTCTGCTGTCGGAGAACGCTGCTCCTGGAGCTGTCGGTTTGTCTCTCGCCCACTCTTTCCTCCCTCCCTCCCTCTCTCTCTCTCTCTCTCTCTCCTTCTTATCTTCATTTTTTTATATTCTCTCTATCTGTATGTGCCTGTGTCTGCATCCTTTTTCTGTATCTCACTCCTTTGCCTTTCTGTTTCCTTTTTTCTTTCTTTCTCTTAAATCAGTTTCTACATCTGCAGCTTTCTCTTTATCCCTTTTTTCTGTGTCTGCGTATTCCTCCTTTCTTCATATCTACTATCTTTTTTTAGTTCTTCATCTACAGTATCTCGCTTTTTTTTCTAGTCTCCATTCCTCTCTTTCTGTTCGCATCCCTATCTCTATTGACCAGCCTCCCGTCATCGTCCTTGCTCCGTTCCTCCCTTCTCTTTTTCGCTCCATTTCTCTCGGAATCTTCTCTCTTTATTTTTTACCTTCTCCATTTCATTCTCACATTTTCTTGTTTGAGACATTATCCTCTCTCTACCTTCATCCTGCCTTGCTTGATCAATATTTTCTTTTCTCCTTCTTATTCTTTCATCCTCGCTGTCTCTTTTCCTCCCGTCTTCTGTCCCTATTTCTGTCTCTTTCTTATATCTTGCTCCGTCTCACTTTCCCACATGAGTGTCTTTGCTCTCTGTCTACAAATTCGAGCTGTTTGACTTTTGCTTAACAAACTTGCCATATCTAGCAGTGATTGTAGTAGCCGATCATTTTAATAAATGTTGTAGTACAGCTGTGTATTGTGAGTTCTGAGAGGACTTGGCAACAGTCAGGCTAAGCCAAACCAATGACTGAAACAGTGTTATGAACACAAGCATGTTTATAAGAGGAACATGTCTGTCTGTGATCAAGTTTTCATCATCTGCGGAAAGAAGGTGAACATTGCTGAAGAATCTAAATTTAAAGAACACTGTGTGTGTTCACTGATCTTAATTGCCATGATGAGGCTTCACGATGCCCCCAGGAAGTCCTCTAGGAGGTTAAAGTGAAGTTTATGAAACATTCAGTGTAAGTAAAAAAGACCACTATGTGCAGAGTGAATCTTTTGTAATAAGTTTTAAACAAATAATCAAGGTCTTTTGCTTAAGGCATTATTTGCAGCTCTTGTAAAAAAATATCACATATTCACATTGTCCTCTCATTCCTCAGTAAATAAAGGCAGGGTCGCATTGTCCAGAGTTTTGGATTGTGCTCTTGCATTGTTTATTTTCTGGCAAATGATTAATGTTTCAGAATGATTGAAATGTTAATTAAAACTGATTTAAGCTATTTTGAAATGATTTAAATCAAGCTGTTTTAGGGTGATTTGAACAAGTACATGGTTTTTACACCCTGTTTTTTGCTCATTCAGACTGTTTCAGATTGATTTAGACTGTTTTAGACTGTATCAGATTGATTCACACTGTTTCAGACTGTATCAGATTGATTCACACTGTTTCAGATTGATTCACACTGTTTCAGACTGTTTCAGATTGATTCACACTGTTTCAGATTGATTCAGACTGTTTCAGATTGATTCACACTGTTT
>JAOVVF010000001.1:30056073-30071146 GCA_028565595.1 Duopalatinus emarginatus | reverse complement strand
TAAAAAAAGCTGCTCTGTAGGATGTGGACTGGCATCAAACAGTCCATCTGGCTTCAGAGTGACCAAACGGGCTGCAGGTCAAATGCCATCTGAAAGTCATCCATTTTCTTTAAACGCAAATACAAAACAACTAGCGGTTTGTGTGCATAAACCTTGCTGTTACTTAGCAATGCGTTACTCGTGAGTTAGCAACGCGTCAGTGAAGTAATATAAATCGGTGTGAAAAAGCTGTGCTGTTAGCAACCAATCAGATTGCGTGGTTGTGTATATATTGTGTATATTAACTGTTGTGTATATATTCATCAGTGCTGTGGTGAACTGTGATCCTTTAAATGTAAAATAGATCCGATTTGTGTTTTTTTAGACTCTGACGATGAAACGCACAATTCATTGTTATTCTCATAGTTAATCTCCTCCCAGCCTTGGCTCGGATCACACACCCTCACCCTCACCATCTGCTTTCAGAAACCCTTACCTTCTCAATCTTATTAAGACTTGCTTTCAGGGGAACGTGTGTTTTCACGCGAACCTGCAGTTAGCATTGCGTTCCAGTTGCACCTCGGTAGACGCTGCAGCTTTAGTGTTATAAAGGAACCACTGAGGTGAAACCAGGAGAGCGGCATGACACGTCCAACTGCTTGAGATGAATGCAGACTGCAGAGATTGCATGCTTGTGTGTGTATGTGTGTGTGTGTGTATGTGTGTGTGTGTATGTGCATGTGAATGTGTGTTTTTGTGTTGCGAAAGCGGTCTGTGATTCCTTGGCTTATATGCTGTAATATGTGTATGTGAAGTGCATCAGAGATACGAGTGGTTCAATTCTCGGAAGTTCTCAGCTACGTTTGTGTCATTAATATTAAACTAAGATGAATTGTATGAAAAGGATTCTCAGCTGTGGAGGGAGAAACGAGACATTGCATTTTAACTCAGTTTGGAAAAAAAATGCTTTAAATTATTCAGTTGTTTCGAATTTATTAATGAAATGACTCTGTGATAGTGAATGACCTGAATATGTACCAAAAATTACTGATACATATCCAGGTCATTCACGATCATTTCATTAATTAATTCAAAACAGCTGTTTATCTTTAAAAGTAATACCCCATACAGTTCCCTGATGTCTTAATGAAATGTCTGTGACATTCTTAGGTCAAAATATCACGTGAATCAAATACTACAGGTTTCTAAAACAGCTCTTTCCAAACGCTCAGTTTCAGTGCCTTTAAATCATAATGATGTCACTGCTCACCCCGCCCCCCTCTCTCTGCAGTGGGTTGTGCCCATAGGCATATTGCATAGATGTCTCTTTGTTTCGAGACTGGTGTCAACTGTGATGTGTGACGTCCACCGTTTCGGATCCTTGAAGACCTTTTTTTCTGGATAAAAAGCTCTTTAATGTTTCTATTTCTTAACCAATTTTAATGAGCCATTTTTATATTCATGGGCTTTTAATCCACATGGAGTACAAACTATATTTTGTCTCCAATTACTCTAAATCTCAGCAGTTAGACTAAACTTGCTGCCAGACACTAGAGGAGTGTGTTTGGTGTTACATGAAGTGAATTACTTACATTCAGAGTAGATGAATTGGTAAAGTTTTTTTTTCAATTCCTGTGATAGACCCCGTCTTTTACCAACCCACGTTGTACCAGTTTTCTCTGACTGTAGCTGGGACGTTATCATCAGCAGTACATTTGATCCATGTCCTGTCCTGTCCTCTGATGTAGTGACAGCACGTTAACTTTGACTTAACGCTGGAGTATCTGTGACTCGCCACAAATAAACAAACAAAAATAATGGCACCTCTTTACAATGTGATTCGTAAGCTGTGGATGGAGATAGACGGTGGGTGGAGATATACAAATGAAGGGGTGATATTATTCTAATAGGGCCTCATGCGATGTCACAAAAGACACAAATTCTGAATGGCTTGTTAAACCTCATGTTATGTTATCCAGGCAGCTGACAGAAAGAGTTTGTGAGCCGGTGGGCTCTCCAGATACACAAATGAATGTACACAATAACTGAAAAATAGTGTTTTTACAATATGCCCCCTTTAAAGGCAAGGTATGAGGAAGAAAAGTAATACTAATATACTACAGTGGTACCTCGAGATACGAGCTGCTCGGCATACGAGTATCCGAGATACGAGCGCACGGCTATTCAGGAAGCCGACCCATAATACGGGAAGTTGCGCGCCAGGTGCTCGGATCGCAGCATCACGGCATCGTCACGTTCTTTCTTGCATGTTACCCACAAAGTTTCTCCGTATCTCTTGCATTGTGCTCATTTTTACATCATTTTCACAGTTTTAACTAACTTTTTTTGTGTGCTATGATGAGGCCAAAGAAAGTGAGTGAAAAGGACAGTGGTGAGAAGAAGAGAATGATGGCGATAGAAATAAAGCAAGAAATAACAGAAAAACATGAGCGTGGTGTACGAGTGATGGACCATGCCAAGATGTAGGACCGCAGTACATCCACAAATTTCAGATAATTTTCTTTTATTAGTAATGTATATATGTGTGTTTCAGTATTAAAACCGTACTTTTCCCCGAATTTACGATACTTTGGGGATTTTTCTCGGGGCTGGAACGGATTAATTCTATTTCAGTTATTTTAAATGGGAATAATTCGTTTCAGATACAAGCTGATTAAGTTACGAGCTCGGTCACGGAACAAATTAAACTCTTATCTCAAGGTACCACTGTACTTATACTACTTATAATAATAATAATAATAATAATAATAATAATAGTAGTAGTAGTAGTAGTAGTAAATATCCAAGAGTACTATATATACATTGCACAAAAACTAAGGAAATTTTCCACACTTTGACTCTGTGATCCAACTGTTTGTTAAATGAATACATTGTTAAATTACCAATATGTCTTGTTTCTTCAAACTTCAATCATCCAGTCCACCAAACACCAAACGTGTCAATGGCAGAATGAGCTGTTTGACATTGGCAGAGAAGATTTGGCAAATTTTTCATGGCACAACCCACATACTCAGCTCTGCTGCTCATCCCACAAATGCATGTTCCTTACAAATGTGTCAGCATTTGAAAGGGAAATTAACAGGCTTTCCAACAGTATATGATTTATTGCCAAGAAGCATTGTTACAACAAAGAAATAATCTACAAAAACACACATGTCCTTACTTTCTGTTCTATGTATAGAAGTAGTGTTATGCTTCCAACCTGTAGAACGACTGACGTCCAGGTCTACAGCCTATGAACGAGAGTTAAGTGGTGTGTAAAACTTGATATACACTTTCCCCATTCCATATTTCTCAGCCTGATAAATAAAAGACTTCCCCTGAGTGAATGCTAGTACACTGAAGTACATTATTAAGACGAGGACAGCTCAAGGTCAACGGCAGCTGAAAAGTCAGTGCTCAACATAGAGAGGCGTCTCTGTAGACTCGCTCAGCACAAGCTAAATTTAAAGCTGTATTCACGTCCCTAGTCCTGAGAGGTGCATAAGATGGGACTTTATTGATTCCTGTGTGAAATACGTGTGGCAGCAGGCTGCACAATGAAAAGTGCAAAAAAAACCCTGAATTATTAAATGCTCCGGGGCGTTTATATTTATTTTTTTCCCCCTGCCGCATCCTCACGGTGACACTCTCAGAGACATCCAGGCATCTTCTTAACAACCCGAGAGCTGCTCCGGTGTCCGTCTGCTGCCTCAGCTGGAGAGTGATCCATAATTCATCTTAAAGAGAGAGGATCCACCAGCTTCCGGAGCATTCCCAGATTAAATATCTCACGCCGAGGATAAACGTCGTATATGAGCCGTGTGAAATACCGCGACTCTGAGAATAGACGGAGTGTATTAATAAATCAGTGGAGCTAACAGAGCACTGCTGAATGAAATAATACCCCAGCACTCTGAATAGGACTCATTATATCTCTTCTTTTCTCCTTTCCTCTCTTCTCCAGCCGGTGCAGGGATTTGACTATGCTAAGCAGCATATGGGTCAGCAGGGTGAGGAGACGCTTGCTGTTACTAAAGAGACCCTGGTCCTGTCTCTCCCAGTACGCGACGCTCCGCTCACACAGGACAAAGGCGTCCTCCAGGACGGCACGGCTACCAAAAGGCCACAGTCTACCGAGGTCCACCGCAGGTCAGTGTGATTTACTGTTACACCATAAAACGCTGTTTCTGCAGTCCTGTCTTTCGACTAATCTACGGCTGTAGCAATGCCCAGTTTCTGTAGCACTAAAAGCAGTAAGCTGAAACATCAGACTCCAGCTAGAAGATATATCGAACAGTATACGATGGTATATTCGAAACGTCACGCCAGAGAAACTGGTTTTTAAAAAGGTCCAGAGGAAGAAAACAATGCAGACAAGAGCGTCTCCGTCATGCATTTGGGAGCGAAGTCAGTGATATATTTAGAAGTCGGGTGAAAAGCATCTTTCCACGGTGCACTGGAATCACAGACATTTAAGGACATCAGCGGGTTGGAAACCACTTATTTCCTCAACTATAATTTCCTCCTTAATGCATCATGGCTTATTGTGCCGTCTCCGTTTGGGATTGTGAACGAGCTTCAGTTTAGTTCACATTTAGCTACAGGAAGGAAAAGAAATCATCTAAACATCTCTGCAGGTTTCTCTTCCTCTCTTAATAAACATGCAAATATAAAGCAGAGATGGAGAATTTAATCAGGAACAAAATACTCTGTGTGTGTGTGGTACCATGACCTTGAATTATCCTGTCTCTTACACACACACACACACACACACACACGCACACATATATATATCTACTGAACAAAAATATAAAGGCAACAATTTTGTTTTTGCTCTAATTTTTCATCAGCTGAACTCAAAGGCTTTTTTCTGTCAAATATTGTTCACAAATTTGTCTAAATCTGTGTTAGTGAGCACTTCTCCTTTGCCGCGATAATCCATCCACCTCACAGGTGTGGCAGGTCGAGATGCTAATTATTCAGCATGATTATTGCACAGATGTGCTTCAGGTTGGACACAATAAAAGACCACTGTAAAATGTGCAGTTTTATCACAGCACAATGCCACAAATGTTGCAAGTTTTGACAAAGCGTGCACTTGCCATGCTGACTGCAGGAATGTCCACCAGAGGGCCTTGCTGTAAATCGAATGGCCCATGGTGGCGGTGGGGTTATGGTATAGGCAGGCAAAATGGACAACGAACACAGGTGCATTTTATTGATGGCATTTTGAATGCACAGAGACACCGTGACGAGATCCACGACCACCATAAGCCTCTCAATTTACAACGAGGCTCTCTGGTGCTCGTAACAGTGAGATTGTTGACTGAAAAGCTAAAGCCTGAAATTCGAACAAAACAGAAAGGAATGCTATACAAGGGTGTTGTGTTGTTGCATACACGTCCGCACACCGCTGCCCAAACTGTCGACACTCTCCATACACTAGGCATCCACCCTATAGACCTGATCCTGCCCCATCAGACTGTCACACAATGCATTCAGAATGTCTTCAGGCCTTGTCACTTGTCACATTTCCCCCCATTATTGACTTAAGTATTCATACCCTTTACTCAGTACTTAGTTGAAGCACCTTTGGCAGCGATTACAGCTTCCGGACTTTATGGGTTTAATGCCACAAGGTTTGCACACCTGGATTTGGGAATTTTCTCCCATTCTTCTCTGGAGATCCTTTTAAGCTGTGTCAGGTTGGATGGGACCGTCATTAGACAGCCATTTGCAGGTCTCTCCAGAGATCCGGCTCTGGCTGGGCCACTCAGGAACATTTACAGACTTGTCCTCAAGCCAGTCCTGTGTTATCTTGGCAGGTTGTTCTTTTCATTGTGCGTTTCATTCTTCCTCATTCAGACATAGTGCTGGTCCACCAAAAAGTTCCAGTTTTGTTTCATATCTCTACAGAACAGGATCCTAACATGTCTGTAGCTTATTTATGTGGTTTTGAGCACGCTGGAGTTTTTTTTTCTTGTGCTTTTGGGTCAAAGGAATGAAGAATAAAGCATATGCTAAAAAAAAATCCTGCCTACAGTGAAGCGTAGCGGTGGCTCGGTGATGCTCTGGTGCTGCTTTGAGTCCTCTGGCACCGGAAACCTGCAAAATGTGGAAGGAAAGATGGATTCAGTGTCAGGAAATCCTAAGGAAAGCTGAAGCTGAAGTGTCACTGCACCTTTTAACAGGACAAAAGACCAAAGTATACCTTGAAGTCCACCAAGGGTTGGCTTCTTTGGTGGGATTTGAAAAGGTCTTTTGCAGCACGCAAACTCAAGAATATTAATGAATTAACCCATAAAATTTAAAATGAACTAATCTTAGGACCACTGGGCAGTGGATTTGACCTCCGCATTTGATCCATCTGAAACACACAAAGACACTAGTGAACACACACTAGGTGGCAGTGAGGACATGTGCTTGCTCAGAGGCACTTCAGTCGAGGCTTGTCGGTTGCAGGATCGACCGAGGTCCTTCTGTTTCTGTTTCTTAACCACAAACATGCGGCTGCACATCAGCAGCATCAAAATCATACAAAATCATAAGTATCACATTTTCCTTCCTAGTTTTTTTTTTGTAATCACTTATAGAATATATGCATCACTTCTGCATCCTGTCTTTTCCATTCCTCAGAATTACGTCTCACTTTCTCACGCATTGTCTTTTCCCTTTTTTTTCGATTCCTTACTTTTAAAACCCTTGTAATCACCTTTTTTCTTTTCTCCCCTCACACATTAAATATTATGTTTTTTTTTTTTTTTTTTTTTTTTTTGCTAGAGCATTTTTCCTCAACATGGCTGCACCACAAATTCCAGGCGTTCACACTGTCTGCGGATGTCATGACGGCATCCTTTTTTTTTTTTTACCTCCATTGTTCATATTCTTTCTGTTTTATTTCTGTACATGCCCTGTGCTTCTGACCAACAGTAAAAGAATGTGCTGTCTGCTGTCACCCCTCCCAACCTCCCAAGTGAAACGATTACAGAGGAGAAAAGAAAACATTTTGGAGAAAAGGAGAAAGTGGAATGCACATAAGAACAGGATGTGGGTAGAGACGGATGGAGAGAGAGACAGAGAGAGAGAGAGAGAGAGAGAGAGAGAGGATGAAAGCAACAGTGAAAGTGAGAAAGAGAGAGAGAGTTGCTCCTGGCTACAGACTCATATATGATTCAGAGTGCCTTAGGGCTCCTGCAGAGATGTGAAAGTGTGTGTTCACTCCCACCCCCTGTCTGCCTGCTTTTTCACACTGTGTGTATTGTTAATGCAAATGTTGCAAGCGTGTGTATGTGTGTGTGTGGTTTTTTTAAGCGTCCAGTAGGACGGACGCACCGTGCATGTCAGCTTGTTGGCACGAAAGCCAGAGCGATTAGCAGCTTTACTCCACTGTGCTTATTTTTTTTTTATTCCCTAGAGCTTTCCAACTCCAGCAGTTAGTTCAACCAAACCCATCTCACCCTGCGGCAATTAAAAACTGTTTCTCCTGAATCATGGTAATGCGTGAGAAAATAATTTCTCCCTCCTAGTGCGCTTTCAGGCACCATTTCCCTGTCTCTATACAAATCACAAATAGGTCAAAAAACAGTGGTGGTGTTTTTTTTTTGTTTTTTTTTATTAACAATCATTGCGCAACAGATCGCTTCGCTTCAATCTGTCCGTTCCAGTCTTTCATATCAAAGGGTCAAATCGCTGCTTTGCCAGCCTAAAAATACCCTAGATAGGAACAGCGTCGCCTCCACGGTGTCCTGTGGTTGCGGTCCCTTTTCAACGGCGCTGGCGGAGGAGTTTTTTGTGACGCAAGTTGAGTTTACCCAGGTTAACAGCAGGGCTGGAGGGGTGTGCCAACCTGTCACTAAAACTGCATCTTACCACACGCTGCCCGTTTAACATTGCCTCTGTTTCCATGGCTACCCACAGCAAATTGCCGAGCGAGGACGGCTCGGTTTCGAGCAACGGCTCTGCAAAGCTGAACACGGGCAGGAGCTCCTCGGCGCACAGAAACACAGGCCAGAAAGCTGCGAAGGAGGAGACGCATACGAGGACTGGTGAGAGACGCGTTCATGCATATAAATATACAGAAGCTTAGAATAT
This sequence comes from Duopalatinus emarginatus, assembly GCA_028565595.1. Lineage (NCBI taxonomy): Eukaryota > Metazoa > Chordata > Actinopteri > Siluriformes > Pimelodidae > Duopalatinus > Duopalatinus emarginatus. The sequence goes on along the minus strand of JAOVVF010000001.1, from coordinate 30,063,073 downwards.
GTGAGGTCGGAGACACAATGAGAAAGATAACAAGGACCTGTATTCAGTACAGTTGTTGACATCAAGCACCCTTATCGTATATGTAGACAACACACCCAGAATGACCATAATATGCATAATCCACTGTTATATACATATATCAGTTCCATTATATTTGATATGCTGGTATATAAGGTCTTCAATAATACGACCTTTGTATCTGAGTGACCTTTGTGCTTCTTTTCTTTTCAAATTATTTTTAAAATAATTTTTCAAATTCATGACATGTATCACTTTATTCTATAAAAACTAATAAGTCTGAATATATTTTCATTACATTCTAATGATATATATTCTACTCCTGTTTTTATCACAAACGTCCAAAGTCTAAAGTGGTTCTTGACACTTTAATTGTAAAAATAAATAAAAATTGTATTTTATTGAGAATAAACTCAAAATAAAATACTGTGATATGATTTCACGTTTGAAAATTGTCAGATAACGCAAATACAAATACTAATAGTTATACATTTAGTGCCACAGTCAAAAGATACAGTCAAAAAATGTATTTAAACACTTAAAATGTTAAAAAAAAAAAAAAGTTATTTAACAAAACGATACATCATTTCGTTCATTGTTGTACCATAATTCTCCATACAGGCCAAAGCACAAATAAATATGTCACATATACAGTATGTGTGTCATAATAAACTGTGCCACAAGCAATATGCTAAAACAAAAACTGAACAAGTGCCAGCTAACTCGGTTCAGCTACCAACTAATGCCTCACAGTTAGTCTTAGTGAACCAGGACCACTTAGAAGAGAAGGATAAAGTGTGTGGGGGGACGTATTAGTGTCCACTGTGTTATATCCCCACTCTATCAAGGCATAATGGATTTTGGACATTGTCTTGCTGCTGCAGAACAAGAAACGATGAGGAAAACTAAGCTGACCTCGCTGGCCCCGGGGCGCCTGATTGTCCTCAGTTTCCTGTTAGAAAGTCAGCTATTAAAGCTTTGAACTCATAGAGCGCATTTAAGCAAGCTTTACTATATTACAGTTTCTCATATTTGTTTGCCTAGCTACATCTAAGTAGCATACTAGCTCATATAAGCCGCTAATTCACCTGTTAGCTAGCAATCGTGTGACACTTCATTAACTACCTTTTCTAACAACCTTTTTAAAAGGTTGAGATGTTATATGTGTTTAGTATTCTCATATCAGCATTTAGCTAAGTGCTTTGACTTATGTGCAGTATTTTCTCAGGCCAATAATTAGCCGATAAGCTAGTAGGCTGTTCAAATTTATTTCATGCACCAACAAACAACCTTACATTGTACTCATATGCTAAAATGAGACACCAAATATGATGACATCTGTCAGCTTTTCTGTGCTAAAGTTTGCTAGCACATGCATGAACATTAAGCTAGACTATCTGGAAGTGTTGATTTTTCTAGACCGCTGTTTATTTGGATAACAATCATTGCGCAACAGATCGCTTTGCTTCAATCTGTCTGCTCCAGTCTTTCATATCAAAGGGTCAAATCGCTGCTTTGCCACCCTAAAAATACCCTAGATAGGAACAGCCTCGCCTCCACGGCGTCCTGTAGTTGCGGTCCCTTTTCAACAGCGCTGGTGGAGGAGTTTTTTGTAACGCAAGTTAAGTTTACCCAGGTTAACAGCAGGGCTGGCGGGGTGTGCCAACCTGGCCCTCGCTGGCCTCAGGACGCTTGATTGTGCTGAGGTCTGGCCAGTATCCTGTTAGAAAGTCAGCTATTAAAGCCTTGAACTCATAAAGCGCATTTAAACAAGCTTTACTATATTACAGTACCTCATATTTGTTTGCCTAGCTACATCTAAGTAGCATACTAGCTCATATGAGTCGCGGATTCACATGTTAGCTAGTATTTGGGTGACACTTCATTAACTACCTTTTCTAGCAACCTTTTTGAAAGCTAGTAGGCTTTTACATTTATTTATGTAGAGCTAAATCTGCTCTTTAGCTAATTAGCGACAAATGTATCTGTGTTTTCTAGAGTCCAAAACATAACAATGCTAGTTAAGATATTAACAGAATATAAATAAAGGACACACATAAAGTTCCTCTGTTAGTCTTAATGTGGAATTTCATAAAGTTCTGTGAGTATGTTAGCAGTCTAGTCACATATCTAAATAGGATTTTCTAGAAGCTTTCCTGATTGCTAGTGGTTGTATAAATGTAGTACATATGTCATTTAGCAATCTGCCTAGTCATATACCATGTCTTATGTTGTCGTCAAAAACTACATGCGATGTTCTTGTTTAATTTCTGATCATATATATATATATATGATATATATATATATATATACGGTTGAATGAAGACCGACCAAGCTTATAAAATGGAAGTTTCCCAGAAATGAATACCAGCAACCCTGTTTTATCTTTCTTTCTGTTGTCATGCTGCTTGGTTTTGGTTGTTAGGACTTGTTTTTTCTTGCTCCCACAGAGCATTACGACTCTCTGACTGGCTCCCTGAGGCTCATCAGCATTAAGCCCATGACCACTCCACTCAACTACTCATACCCCGACTCCTCCAATCACAGCCAAGACTCTGTCATGCTTAACGGAGAGGTGAGCCTGTTTCACTTTATCGAATAAGTTCCCTAATGCCGATCCGAATATTCTGTATGTGTTGTGGATGACAGCCTCTGTGTCTGGTAGTTTTGTTTTAATCAGACACTAAATTACTGTTGCAATTTTGTTTTTAATTGCGAATTGTTTAAGAGTCATTTCTACAATGTAAAATAATTGCTTTATTTAAATAAAATAGTGTTATCATGAAAGAATGTTGAACTTATTATTGACTAATTATTTTTAATGTTACTGTAATTATAATGATCATTCAGGTTATTCTTGTCTGGGATTAATAATGAGAATATATGAAATATGGAAAGTTAAAAATGTAAATATGAAACACAGAAACATGCCCTTTGTTGGACTTGTATTAGTTCTATTGTGAAATTTCTAATGGAGCAAAAGGTCATTTCTAAGTTATCTGTGAAGTTATAGAGTTATAATGAGTCCATAGTATATTAAATAGTATCAGTATATTAAAGGTGTTGTGTGTAAAATATTTAAGTCATTGTAGACTCATTACAATTGTGTAATTTTATAGATAGCTTAGAAATTGTGCCTTTTTTCATTAAAAAGGTTATTTGGTATTTGCATTCTAATTTCAGGCTTTTTTTCATATTTTTTTTCTGCGTCAAAATTTAGCACAATCACCAGCTAAGAGAGTAATTTACAAGTCATATACCTTCCTAAACTATTTTTTGGGCAAAAGCATCTCCTTATGCTGGCTACCTGTTCTAAAATCACCTACACCCTCAGTTGATTAGATCATTGATTCTACCTCTTTAGTATAATGGCCTATGTAAAGAGTATGATTTAAAGTTTGGTTATTTTTTTGTGTTTTCCTGAGAAAACATAAAAAAAAGAGTTTTAGGAAGGTGTTGAAATGTAGTTTGTTTGGGTTATTAGCAGAGAGCAAATGTTTGGCTGGTTAATATTTTGATTGTAGTTGCAATTCATCAACAGGCTCCAAAGTTTACAAAAGACACCTTAAAAATAACTGTAACAGTTGTAGTGGTATAAAAATCAGTAAATCTGGGTCAGTAAGACATCCAACACAACATGATAATATTGTAAATTTTGCTTTGTATCAGCATAATTCAGCCTTCCTTGCCTCAGCCAGAAGTTTCAGAGTGTGTGTGTTTGCAGGTGAACATGGGCCTGAAGCAGAAGTCTGATATTGAGCACTACAGGAACAAACTACGCCAGAAGGCTAAGAGAAAAGGCTACAGCGACGGGCCGACGAGCAGCGGAGGACACCGACACAGCCACCGAGAAAGACTGAGACGTGAAAACGCTTCTCTGGACCTGGAGGACGCTCGGGGACCTGCGGAGGACAGAAATCCATCCACTTACGTCAAATACCGCAGAAGGTAGGGGGGAGGCATACATACCGGAGGGATGAGCTATTAGTCATCCTGTTTCCAAATAGAAAAGTAAAGAGAGTAAAGGAAGGAGAGATATATACACCGATTAGCCATAACATTAAAATCCTCTGCTAGAACAGTTCTGACTCATCGAGACACGGAGTCCACAAGAGCTTTGAAGGTGTGCTGTGGTATCTGGGACCAAGATGTTATTAGGAGATTCTTCTGTGAATCGCAGTGTGATCAGACCAGATGGCTTTGTATATCAGTGAGCCCTGGTGTCCATGACCCTGTCACTGGTTGTCCCTCCCTGGACTGCTTTTGGTAGGTACTAACCACAGTCTACCAGTAATGCCACACAGGAACAGCTGTTTTGGAAATGCTCTAACCCAGTCATTGAGCCATCAAATTTGGTCCTTGTCAAAGTCACAAAGATTCATATGCTTGCCCATTTTTCCTGCTTTCAGCACATCAAACTTTGCGAACAGAATCTTCATTTGCTGCCTGATTCATTCCACCCCTTGACAGGTGGTGATCAGTGTATTTACGGCTGTCAACTGAAGAGAGCCTGGAGAGAAAATGGAAAGTGTTGGCTAAAAAAGGGACATATAAGACATTTATAATAATAATTTTTAGTCACCAGGTGCTGTCATGATTTCAGGTAATGAAAATCAGAATTGGTTTTCTAAGCCACTGTTGCTAACACTGAATTAATCAAAATTGAGTAGAGAAGTGCTCAAGTATTGAACCTTTATTCATTGAAATATTAATAATCATTAGTATTTCATCAAATTTTATTAAGTACGGCAGCTGTATTAATATTTGAATTAATGCTGCAGTGATTTAACTAAGCACTCTTGTAAGTCGCTCTGGATAAGGGCGTCTGCCAAATGCCGTAAATGTAAATGTAAATTTAGACCCCAAGAAAATCAGCATGACATAAAAGTTTGATAATGTTGAGATTTGGTGATTTGGTGGAAATGGCAAAACCACAAACTCGGATCTGGTGTTCCTGAATTTGCCTTCTCTAAATAAGGTAAGAGACTTTACTGACTTTCAAATTTACACAACAAAACTTAGTTTAGTAGCTCAAAAAAGTAATAAAAATAAAACTACAATAATAATAATAGTAATAAAAAATACATTCGCAGGGCCATATGTGTATGCAGTGGACTCAAAATGTGAACAATGAAGTGTAAAGTGCAAACAATAAAGTGTATCTAATGTATTTAATATATTTTAGTATTTTAGTATAGTTTGTTTGCTGTCTTCAGGCTTTAGCTGCTTTGGGTGTGTGCATTTGATGTGTGTGTTGTCCTTTTTGGAAAAGGCCAAACCCATCAGAATGAATGCAGTAAAATGAACAGGTGGAATTTGTTAGTAAGGAGGCACACATGGGGTTCACCTGTCAGACATTTTGTAGACGTATCCCTATAAAGCCACCACCAATCCGTATCAGCTTTTAAACAGTATGTACCAGTTTTCCCTGTTCTACAGTGTAATAGTTTTACATATACAAAGAATATAAAGAATACAGTGAGATGAAATGCATGCAGGTGTAAACAGTCATCGCGTTCAATCAAGTCCATTGGTTTGTGCAGCACAGTAGACTTCAATGAATAGGACACAATGTGTTAAAACATAGTAAACAGAACAGCACAGGATTATTATCACACTCTATGAAAAGGGCAAAAATAATTGGATAAAAGTGCACACAGTGAGTCAGATTTGTGCTCAGCAAGTGGAGAAAGTGTTCAGGTTTCCAAAAGAAAAGAAAAAAAACATACAAACTACTTTAGCTTTTTAAAAATAATAAAGCCGTAATTATTTAAGTATTAAAAAAAAGTGGAGGACTTGAAAATTAGGGGTTAGAAAGAGGACTAGACAAAAAAGAGTTCACGAGAATGAAACAGTCACAGTTTAGCATTTTAAAATAAGGCACTTTGTACCACTGCAGTACACTGAAGTGGCAGAAAAACTGGTATTCCAGTGTAATACTCGGTAGGCAGGACTGGAGATGTCCCAGGGACTCATGGAATGCCAACTTTAAAAAGCTCCATACTGTTATGAATGTTCAATTAATGTTTGATGCTTTATATACGCACTGGCAGATGGAGACAATGTAACGAAAAATGATGAAATGTGAAGGGGACACGCCTTCAGACACGTGTGTTATAGAGTTTGTTTTTAGCACTGTAAAAAAATAAATGATTGGTGATTTTGCGGGAGATGTTCCAGCTGGCGGCTTTTTTATCTGGGAAGATTGATGATATAAATTCTACCTCTGCCAGGAGGTTAAGACGACTGTGTGTTGTGTGTTTAGTGAGAGTCAGAGGGAGCCAGCATACTGGAGCAGGCAGTCTCTGAACACGCCAAGTCCTGTGGAGACCGAGTTGGATCTGCTGGTGATGAGGGAACGAGCCAGGAGGGGCATCCGCAACAGCGGCTATGACGTAAGACACACACACACACACACACACACACACACACACACAGTCGTAGATCATGGTTTGAGCCATAGACTGTATATAATAGTGGACAGGACGTCCCCATTCACTCCTATTGTGAAGTTTTGAAGCCAAAAGACAGCTGAATTGGAAGTTGCCATCTTGTTAGAGTAAATATTGAAGCCGCATCATGTGTAGTAGACTGTTACTGCCTGAACCCCACCCTTATTTCTTAATGGCACGCCCGCTTCGTGTCTATTCCGGGAACACACACATTACAGGATAATGTCCACATTATTTTATTCAGTGTGACGTATTTTAGTACAGGATGTGCTGTTTGCCTCAAGGTGTTGTTGTTGCTGTTTCTATTTCTGCAATTTCTGCTGACTACTTTTTTAACATTAGCAAAAAGCTAACAAAGTAACACACTAAAATGGGCCACTTACTGAAAGAACTGCACAAAAAACCTTTAGAACCCCTTTAAATATGACCAAAAAAACACCCCAAAACCTTGTCATTGTAACAAGAAGCACTAAGGGGGGGGGGGGGGGGGTTATTAACACAAAATGCCCAAAATGGGGGGGGGGGGGCCG
>JAOVVF010000001.1:30044122-30055292 GCA_028565595.1 Duopalatinus emarginatus | reverse complement strand
GGGGGGGGGGGGGGGGGGGTTATTAACACAATCTGCCCAAAATGGTGGGTGGGTGGCCGTGGCCAAGGGAGCAGTTAGGGGTTAGGTGCCCTGCCCAAGGGCACTTCAGACGAGTCTTGTTTCTGTGGGGATCGAACCAGAGACCTTCTGCTCCCAAGGCTGGTTCCTTAACCACAAGCCTACGACTGCATGGATGTGTTAAATGCGGAGGTCAGATTCCTCTGTGTGTGCAAGCACGGTGGTCAATAAACGGTTCAGGTTTACATTGCTGCTCAGTTTACTTACATGAGAATGGTTTAAAATTGTACCGCAAGTCAAATCAACCAGTGAGTGAAAGAGATGTTTAGGCTTCACTTTTCACGGCTGCCATCCAGTCCACTCTTGTATCCAGTCTGTGGATGAAGCCTTGGTGGTTTCTGATGGAATCAGCTGTATTTCTGTGATGCTGTCAAAAGCCTGAAATGCTGCCTGTACGTGTCTGTTCTTCATCAACCCACAAATGGTTTTCAATGTAGAAATCAGACTGGCGAGAAGCAGCTGTAGCGAACACACCACAGAGGCTGTAGATTAGATTAAAAGCTTCTCGCTGAAGTACTGACTTGCCTGAGGGACTAAATGATTTTTGCACAGATTTCTCTGCTCTGGAATACGTTTTCATGTCTTGCCTCATTTCATTTACCTGCTAATACTTAAAAAGTGTAGAAGCTTCCTGTGTAAGGCATCAGAAGATAATTCAGTTTTGCTTTAACGCACCTGACTCGGCTTATAATAACCCGAGGACTTGAAGTGAATGAATAGCTGATCTGAGGAAACAGATATATTAGTGCTGAAATAACACTGCATGTTTTGATGTATATCATAACAAGATGTCTGAGCCGTGGGCTTGTGGGTAAAAAAGCAGCCTTGGGACCCCCAGCTGCTCCCCTTGTGCTTTAAATAGAGTTGCCCACTGCTTCAGGCAAGTGTGTTCACTAACCCTAGAGTGTGTTCACCCGTGTGTGCGTTTCACTGCATGGATGGGTTCAATGCGAAGGTCAAATTTTTTTTGTGTGCAAACATAACAGTCAATGAGTGGTTCACTTCACTTCTCCTTCAGTGTTCTTGTGTTCTCAGTTCTACTCTGGTCAGCAATCGATCTAAATATGACTATACGGAGCGTCGATTTGCTTTCCAAGTCACTTTTTCGGGGACATACAACACCACAAACTCATTAGATAGAAGACGAATTTGTCCCTTCTTTATGTCAATGTTTTTTTTATGTTAAAGCTTTATCGCTTTTAACTCTGCACTGGAGCCTTTCTCAGGAATATTGTATGTCAGAATACGCACTGGATGAGACATCAGGCTATCACAATGCACCATGAACACATTTTTACACTTGTGGTGCAATTTATGCGGCAGGTTTTTAGGAGCTGAGATGAATCCATAGGAATCCTCAAGAGCCCAGGAGTGGCAGCTTGGTGGTGCTGGGATTTAAACTGAAGATGTTGAGTGAATCATACATATACCACTGTCCAAAGAAATTGCATTTGGAATCTGCATTTGACCCATCCATGCATTGAAGAACACACACACACACTAGGGGGCAATGAGCACACATGCCCAGAGAGGTGGGCAGCCCCATCTATGGTGCTCAGGGAGCAGTTGGCTCTTAGGTGATCCGCAGAAACCCACAGCTGCCACCTTTCTGATCGTACATTCTAAATCTTAACTACTGGGCTACCACAGACCTACTATCAGGTCAAAATACAGAATTTAGATCTGTATGAATATTTAAGACCTCTGAGAATATTTCCAGATATAACAACTTTGTAACTGCATTTATGTTTTGCTTATAGGGGCTGACATTAATATGGTATGCCGTGTTTGCTAAAAATGGAAAAAGTCTAGTTTCATACAACACCCAACATAGAGGAGTGGATTATGGAAGAGCGGCTTATGTGTACTGTTGCCTTCTATTTTGATGATCACTTAGTGAAAAATAGTGACAATATCGCCAAACAAACATTGTTTCAAAGGCATGTACATGTAGAGTATTGTTTTGGGATCATTGAGGCCACGTCTTTTAGAGACATTTGAAAAGAAGACAAACTTAGCATCAGTGCTTGACCTGTTACTAAGTCTGTCTGTCGGGTTTATACAATTAAAAAACAGCTTAGCATTCAAGAATCCGTTCTCCAGACTACATACATTGCAAAACATCAGGTCTGCTATTGTAGAATGCAGTTTAATATTTAAAATGTGAAGTACTATTTAACGACCTGATGTTAAAACTATAGTGTTCCCTGTAGCTACTGGAGCTTGGCTCACAATCCTAAACCTAAACACTCTGTAGCAGTGAGACGTACTTAATTCTTGAGGAAGCCAGCATGTTTGGCCAATGAGAACTGATACAAGATTCGTGTTCTTGTACTGGCAAAGGCAGTTCGGACAATAATGCATAACAGCACGTTAGGTGGTTAGATATCAATGGTAAGTCATTTAATAAATGTTGAAAGTGCACATCTGGTGGGCCTTATAATGGTCTTGCCACATTATCACATTAGTAAAGAAGATCCCTCAGTTTTCACCACCTCAGACATCTAGGGGACTTCAGACTGCCCTCAATGGTGCTGGTGCTTGTAGTTATGCACCATCGAGAGCATCCTCACAGGGAACATCACAGCCTGGTTTGGGAACAGTAGGACAAGCAGGTCCTCCAGAGGTAGAGGGTACTGGGCCAAGGAAGGGCCCCCCCCCCCCCCAAGGGCCAAACTGCTGACCTAGGTTTGAGATTTTGCCAGAATTTTTTTAAACATTTAATAAATGATCAAATAGTGATGCCTGTAGTTAGTAGACTCAGAATTTGGAAGAAGTTTGTATCTGTGATCATAAAGTTTTCTGTATTCTATTCTAAATATCCCTAATGGCTGCTTCAAGAGGCTCAAACAGAGAGGAGCTGAGGATGAGCTACAGCCATTATTGTCATGTTTATTAGCTCAGATGCAGTATTTTTGTTCCTTCAACTGAAATACTTTGCTGCCTACACATCCAGTCTGCAGTCCACCATTTTTTCCTCTTTAAACCATTCGACCGAAAATTTCCACATTTCTGTATTCAGAATGCACATTATTGGTAACAGCGATGCTCCTGTATGGACTGCCAAAGACCTCCCATTGCGTCCTCACTGCCACTCTGGCGTAGCCTCAATGTGTGGCCCAAAACGTTTACGGTCTGCCTGGGGAAGATAGGACACTTTTTTCAGCCCTTCCTGCTGTCCCACTAGAGTCTTCTTGGAGGCCGAAGCAAAGGCGATTACCATTCAGACCATTTTAAACAGTGCTGAGGGAGAAGTAAGGCTCAGAGCGAGTTCTACAATCTCTAAACCCTGACGATCAGACCACAGCAGCCGGCGCAGTCCCGGCCAGCGTGAATACGATTATAGACTGTTCAAGGGAATCCGATGGGGAATTCGATATGAGTTAATAGCCGTAAATGTGCTGAGCTTTTAACTTGGAAATTGGATAGGTCCACTATGTGAGGTGTGTGTGTGTGTGTGTGTGTGTGTATCTATGTTGAGTCAGTCTGTGCATGATTGCTTATCTTATTGTGTGTGTGTGCGTTTCCCAGGCTGAACCAGAACCGTTTGAAGAGACAGACGTGGACCGTCTCATGAGCTCTTTGGGTTTCGGAGGTAGCCACCACCTTAAAGGTCACTCGGATTCGTCCACTCTGAGCTCTCAGCCCTCCATCGACGAGGTGCGGCAGCAGATGCACCTCCTGCTGGATAATGCATTCGGTTTGGCCTCAGCCGAGCCGTCCGGACGCGGCCACCACCAACACCACGCCCGGCACGGTCTCCACCCTCCGTACCCCCCAGCTCAGAGCGGTCCCTACGCGGACGGAGTGACCAGCGCCCCCGGCACCATGGACCACCCGGCTGGAGCTCTGCAGCGTGGCCCATCTTTTGAACCTGACATGCACCAGTGTAGCCTACCCAAGCCTGTACGTCCTCACTGTCCACATTTACACGTTCAAGTAAATACCATCTTTTAATGATATATACAGCATATACTATATAGTACATTTATTATAGTACATGAAGAGTACTTAAGACATGCTACCTGTTTATAATAATAATAATAATAATAATAATGATAATAGTTGTTTTAACTGTTGTTGTTTTTGTTATTATTATTATTATTATAAGGTCCTTTTCTGAAAAACAATTTCAAGAAAAAACTTTCTCCGCAGGCCGAGTACTGTAGATCAGTACACCAGTGCCAGTATCTCACTATATAGCATGACTCTCAAGTGTATTATTGCGATTATACCACAGTTCTGTTATCAGTGTTTTTTGATAGATTTTAGGATAAAGAGGACGGAAAAAATACGATCTGTTTGTTTATCAGCATTCCATGAGGTAAAATAGTTTGACCCATCAGATGACCCGCTGCTAAACATCTAGTGTTATATATCTAAACGTCCTGCTGCTGAAACATCAGACTATAACAGCCGTATAACTACACAATAATTATTATACAGATAATAAACACTAATACATCCATTCATTTATCAACTCGCTATAATTCATTTTGTCAGATTTGCTGGTTTGTTTATGGCTGCGGTGTTTGGCTTGTAAACGCTGGTGTTGTTGCTACGGTTACGTGTATATGTGGCGGAGTGATATTTGGAGAGCAGTAATAACGGCACTCATGGAACGATTGCAGGGTCGGAACTAACTGTGGTATAATAGTTAATGAGGCACATTGACCTGAGGAAAGATCCAGTTTATGACCAAGTTTTAACTTTTTGGTTGAGGTCTTGATTCATTCCACATAATCCTCCTTCCTCATGATGTCATGTTTTTCTGAAGTCCACCACTTCCTTTTTTTAGCAAAACACCCCAGCAACATGATGCTTCCACCCCCATGCTTCAGCACTTGGGACGGTGCCTGCCAGATTAAAAGCATCAGACTTTTTCCTCCACACATAACGCTGATCCTTATAAACTTATTAAAGTTATTGTGTCAGCAGTGAGCACAGAACCTCCTACAGAACGGTTCTCAATTCTGATGTATTTCGAGGTGTATTTCTGTGTTCTGCAGCGCATTTACATTTACATTTACGGCATTTGACGCGACTTACAAGGTTATTGGTATTACAGGTAGGCCAACGCATTGCATGGCATGCCAGATGTGTTTGATAACATTGAGATCTGGTGACTATAACGTGAATGACAAAATCCCAAACTCAGTATTCCTCTAACCATCATTTGGCGTCTTTAGACACGTGTGATGGCGCATTGTCGTGTTATAAGAGGCCAAACGCATGAAAATAATTCGAGGACATGAACTGGTTCACCTGTCAGAGACATTTGTAGATGTACCAGGGGTCCCATGGAACGCCAGCTAAACAAACCCAACACCATTATGGAGCATTATGGAGTTTTTCTGGCACTTCAGTGTATGTAAGCATCTGGCCTGAACTCTATGTACAGTGGTAGTGTTTGGATTGGTTTACTGAATAATGATATACAGTACACTCATATTTTATAGCACAAAACCACAGTTTTGTTCCATGTTCAGTTTTGAGTCAGTAATAAGAAATTCTGCTCATCACCGTTTCTTAAAATAATGTGGTCAAACTGCTACAGTGAGCGTTTTCACACTTCCTGGTGACAGAAAAGGCAGTGCAGGCTGGAACCTGGAACCATTATTGTTTTTTTGCATTAGTAAACCTAAATAACTGGTTATGTTTCTAATTGTTTCGAAGTCTAATAACTGACAGGCCTCTGCCGTGCATTAGAAAAGGTATTAATTTGATCCAAAGAGCTGCTAAACCTTAACTACAGATACAGTATGAATATCAGTAGCACTCCTATTAATTACAGTACCGTCCATGTGTATTATTTACAGTATTCTCAGTTTCTGTTTTGAATGACTCTGTTAAGTTTTGAAGGCTCTAATAATAATAATAATAATAATAATAATAATAATTATTATTATTATTATTATAAAAGGGATGCTCTTTAATAAATAGTGTATTGTAAAGTGGAAGTAGGCATGGTAGCATAGTTCTGTTGTATTCCAAGTTATAGGATGTGTTTAATAACGTGGAGATCCGGTGACTTATGGATGAAATGACAAAACTCCAGATGAGTGTTTCTTTAATCATAGACGTGTGGTGGTGCCTTGTCCTGTCAGAAGAGGCCAAGCCCATAAGAACAAATGCAGGACATGAACAGATGTAACTCATCAGAAGGGACATGGATGGATATATGGATTGGTGCATGGATGGGTGGATGGATCAGTGTTTTTTTATTAAGGCCAAGGGAAATGTTTCAGGAACATAGAGCTCTACAAATGAATGCATGAGTAATTAAAAATAAGTAAAAACAGTGTATAAAAATGATTAAATAAATAAATGAGTAAGTGAATGAATGAATGAATGAAAGAAAAGCTTCTGTCTAGACGTTCTGCTATATACAAATATATAGTAAATGACAATGGATTAAAAGAAATGATTGTAAATGTATTATAGTGTAAGTATTTTATAGTAAATCAAGAATTAATGTATTGTAATGTTTGTATTTTATATTATATATTGTGTAAATGTATTGTAATGTTTGTATTTTATAGTATATATTCTATTAATGCATTGTAATGTTTGTATTTTATAGTATATATTGTATAAATGTATTGTAATGTATTCATGCTCCTCAGGGCTTCAGGTTCACGCAGCTGCCCGACATGGGTTTGGGCTCACCGCCACCTCTTATATCAGCACGAACTGGAGGCCCACCTGGAGCACCAGTACGGCGGTAAGATCTACGCAGCTTCATTAAAACAGCGATGACTTCATTAGCATCCTGTTAATATTCGTGTGTGTTCTCGCTGAGGCAGCTGTGCATGAAAGGTGTTTTGCAGCACCATTCTGAGCTGCTGACCACATTGAGATGTGCTCTCATGTGGCTCTGCGGCTCTCTCTCTGTGTGTGTGCCTTATGTGTGTGTGTATCTGTATGTGTGTGTGGGTGTGTGTGTAACTGTGGAGATGTGTATGCTCATTCTGCCCCCTGCTGATCACACTGTAGTACAGCAATACGACTTTCCGAGCGTGCCTGTTGTGTTTTCCAGATCAACACCAGACACGAGTCTGAAGCCGCGCGTCTCTGAGGCTCCGGAGATGAATCAGCACAACGGTGCCCCCTATCTGCCTATCAATAGAGCTCCTTTCCCAGCTGTCACCGTGGATCAGTCCATGTCGAGCTACTCAGGTCTGAGTCTTAGCATGTTATCTAAAATAGCAGATATATGACGAACGACGTTCATGTTGTATTATGTGATGAGTGACGGATGTGGCAAGTGCAATACTTACATCAGCATGTGTTTTATTGTGAGAAATCCAAAAAGCCCACATCGTAGTCCGTAGCATGAACAAATGAAACAGAAAAACGAGGCACACAGGGAAGCATGGGTTAGATTTACAGGAATTTTAAAGCACGATAAGGCGGAGTATAATACACAAGGTAAAGAAGGTGTAAAACATGGGACAGGTGAACACAATAGGACAACAAACGAATGACAAACTATGGGTGGAGCAAAGACGGAAAGCTATGAAGAATATGTTTAAGTAAACAAATCTGTTTTTAGTCCAGACGTAAAGTCCCCAACACTAAATTGGAAGGCTGTATTATAGATATATAGAAGGATCTGTAGCCATAATTCGAGGTATCAGCGGAATATTTCTGCAGGCTCATGGAGTCCATGCCATATGAGTGGCCTACCAAGCATCAGACTGGTGTACCAGTTTTTCTGTCACTTGAGTGTATTCTATAGATATATTATCTATAGAATATATGACTATTAGCGTCTTTTGCATTACGACATTATTTTGTCATGTTGTGTTAAGGGTGACTTACACAACTGACTCGAACATCACATGTTCCGTCATTGTCCAATCACAATGTAGGCTTCTTTAAGATCAGTACTGTTTTTTATGTTATTTTTTAAGGAGAGTGTTATTGATCAGAAGAAAAGCCTGCTACAAGACAAGGGGTGCACAACTCCAGTCCTGAAGGGCCGTTTGGAGGTTTCTCTACTCAGACACACTAAATCTCTAAACCTGTCAGTTAACAAGTTAAGGCAGTTAGTTGGGAAACCTCACACCCGGACACCGTGCTGGACACCGTGTTGGACACCGTGTTGGACACCGTGCTGGACACCGGCCCTCAGGGACAGGACGTTGTGCGCCCCTGTACTCGACTATTTAAAATGAAATAGAGAAACCACCAAAAAAATAACATGAAAGAAAGGAGGTAAGACAAATCCAAGGCACCAAACCCCTAAATGCTTCCAGGGTGCTGCGGCTAAGGGTCTGCCCGCCGTCCATCGCTAGTGTGTATGTGAGTGTTTCATGCATGGATAGGTTAAATGTGGAGGCCAATTCCACTGAGGAGAAGAACCTCACTTTCACTTTCATACACAATAGAATTAAAAAACTGACACTGTGTTGTTACTTTAAGACACAGGAATGTCGTTCATGAGACTGAGCTAGTATTGGACATGTAACACACACAGTGTTGGGGAAGTTAAAAAAAGTCATCCATTACTGATTCCTCACTCAAATTTAATGGATTATTTTATTGATTATTTTTAAGAAAATGTAATCTTTAAGTACTTTTAAGTTACATTCTAAAACAAAACAAATGTATTGAAATAAAAGCTAGAAAAATTTGAGAACATACAATAAAGATGGTTGATAAGACAAAAGTCCTTTCAGTGGTTTATTTAGGAATAAAATGTAGCAGCAGTAGCAAAACCAAACATATAGAAAATGAATTTGACTTCTTTATGGTTCTGTTTTCATATGACAAATTAATCTGTTATTAAACGTTAGAAAAATTATGTCCAGGAGTCCCTCAAAACACTGTGACAGTCCAGACATGTGGACAGGCAAGTATAAGACCTGAACAATTATAAATATATCAGTGAAGGCAAAATAAGAGTCTCATCAAAGTTTATATTTACAGGTATAAATAAAAAGAAAATGTATTTAAAAATATGCATATTAGTTTAATTATAAAAAAATTATTATTATTATGAACTAATATGTATTTTTCCTAATTATTAGAGTTTTAAAACTGTATATAAAAGTCTATAAAATTGTGGCAGCCCTGGCCTAGTGGTTAGGGAACCGGTCTTGTGATTTTTGATCCCTGCACAGGGCAAGACACGACTGAGGTGCCCTTGAGCAATGCACCTAACTCCTCTGGGCGCCGTGGTTTGGGGCTGCCCCCCACTCCAGGCAAGTGTGTTCAATGGTGTGTGTGTTTCACTGCACGCATGGGTTAAATGCAGAGGTCACATTCCTCTGTGTGCAGACACAGTAGGCAAATAGGTCACTTTCACTTTTCATATTCATATGTATAATATATATGTATCATATAAGGATATGATTAGAAAATACTAATATTTTAGAGAGATGCCAAATTAGTCCAAATAAACAATTATATTTGACCAGTGACTATCAATATTTTACAAAAAGTCATCCCACAGTTGTTTATAATTGGCAAACCTGGCAAACCCGCTGGTGTGGCGTCCCCACTGGCACCGTTAATACATGCTTAGGGCCACCAGTTCCAGGGTCAGGTTCTGATATACTGTACTGTCACGTAGATTATGTTTCAGATGCCCATAAACATTTATCATGTTCACTATATTGTCAGTAACTCATGTGATCTCTGCAGGAAACCCTATGACAGCCGTTTATGCCATATCAGCCAACCGGCCCGGCTACTCAGACTACTTTGTCCTGTCACCTCCGTCATCGTACCGCAGTCCCTCATGGATGTCGTACCCTCCGGAGCCGGATGACCTCCCACGCCAGTGGGGTGACACGGTAAAGCTCTTTAAAACCTGCTTGTCACTTTCAGCTGAAGCACTTTAACACACTTTTCCCTTTAAGTGCTGCAGTTGATCTCAGTGATTAGACCTCTACTCCTTAAAACCAGAGATTCCACTGATCCACTCAGGCTGATTTGATTTGATCCACTCAGGCTGATTCCAGCAAAATTATATTTATTGTATTCTTACTCTGATAACCATAACATTAAAACCACTGACAGCTAAAGTGATCTGAGTTTAATTGTTTTATTATACATGTCCAGACCTGAGGTATATTAGGCAGCAAATGAACAGTCAGTTTTTAAAATTGATGTGTTGGAAACAGGAATAATGGGCAAGTGTAAGTATGTCATTGACTTTGACAACGGCTAGACGACTGGGTCAGATCATCTCAAAAACAGCAGGTCTTGTGTGGTGTGTCCCAGGATACATTTTTACATATTTAATACCTACCAAATGTGGTCCAGGTAAGGACAACCGGGAATCCAACAACAGGGTCATGAGCACCCAAGACTCACAGAAGTACATGCTGAGTGATGGCTAGTTTATGTGCAATCCCGTAGAAGACTGGTGACATCTTGAGTCCATGCCTTGACAGACCAGAGCTGTTTTGGCAGCTGTTCATGCAGTGGTCTCGATCTGATGGCTGATCTGTGTAAAAGTAATGTTAATATTATCTGATTTTAATACTGTATGTATTAAAGACAGCATTATGTAAAACAGTACATTTTTCCCCGTCCTCGTTAGAAATTACGACCTGTCTGTGGATTGCTTTCTACAAACGCATCGGCACATGGAACATTTCTTTCTTTCTCTGGGTTATTATTACGTCACTGCTTGGTAGTGGAGTTGGAATGTTGGTTTTCTGTGTCTAATAAAAACCCCTCTTCAACAATGTGCACATGTTGTAATGTATTTTTAGAACCCGTGTCATTTGGAGACCATCTGCTGAGCCGAACGAGCTGACTGGACACAGCAATGCTCCTGGGTACGTTAACTTTTATTAGCATGTATTACTCGGCTCAGTGGCTGGAGAACTGCTCTTTTAAATAAGGAGCTTGAGAATGAGAAGGAAATAGTCAATACTTCAGCGACCGAGTCGTGTCAGTGGTTCATTATGAATGGAGAATTTGTTTATAATAATAATAATAATAATAATAATAATAATAATAATAATAATAATAGTGGCCATATAAATTATTATCAGTATTTGTGTTTCTATGGATTTGTTTTTCAAATGGATTTTAAAGGTTAAAAAAAATCCTCCTGTCACCATTCACAGTC
>JAOVVF010000001.1:30028009-30042999 GCA_028565595.1 Duopalatinus emarginatus | reverse complement strand
TTGTGAATAGTGACCCACGTGTGATCCAACGATCAACAGGCATGGCAGATGTTAAACATGAGTAAAAAGACTAAAGGGTAATGATTTGATATGAAAAGGTGATAGCATTCAAGACAGGCTTTATCAGTTATCTTTACATATTAAAAAGATGTTTATTCTTTAATTTCATGTGTTGTGTTGCAGGGTTTGTACAGTAGATAAAAATACCCCGACCACCACAGCAGCCCAAACCCGTCCCGGTTCCTTGGCCTGCAGGGCCGCTCCAGCTGAGCAGGCCCAGAACGCCCGAAAGGCCCAAAAAGCCCCAGAAGACCCTAAAGGCCCTGACTAGACACGACCCATCAGTCACTCCGCCATTCCTCAGTGCTCTCATAGGAGGCTCTGCCCTCAGCCTCCTCCTCCGCCCCGACACCACCATGACCAGCCCAGTGGTCAACTGTTTTCTTGAAGCTTTTTCGATCTCCTCACGGACATGAAGCTGGTGGGGTTTTATCTTTCTGTGTGTGTGCGTGTGTGTGTTTCGAACATCAGCATATTCAAAACTGAAAACTTTCTTTCATCTGGAGCGGACCTCTCTGTGTCTTTTGCTCTAGTTTTTACCGAGAGGCAGGCCTGTCGCAGGTGATGCCTTCATGCGCTCTATGTATGGCTTACGTAAACCTGACCTTGGTGTAAAAGAGACTGAGCAGAAATCTGAAACTGGTGACAAACGACTTGTTGTACTGTATGTTAATGTAGTCATGATGTGAGTCTTTTATTTCCCGGCCGCTTAGAACTAGTGCGTTCGTATGCTTCTCGTTTTGCTTAGGTCATAAATCGTCGATTAACGTACATCGGCTCATGAGAAACTTGAAGTGAATGTTTGTCACAGGACCCGAAACAACGATCCCAAGCATCTAGCGTTTAAATATTACTCTAGAAAACCAGTAGTTGATTCATTTTATTTGAATTTCTATTCCTGTTTACTTGATCCCTTTGTTTAGTTTTACAGTAAGTAGATAAACTATCATCGAAACATAACATATCTATTTTATTGCCTTATTTTTGATAAATACTTAAATTTATATATGAGATGATATCATGATCTAGAACATTTATCTGCTGGAGTATACAGCATAAGCCAAAAATAAGAATAACTAAAAAAAAAGGCAAAATAATTAAATAATAATAATAATAATGAATAATAATTATGCAAACTAAAATTCCACTATAAAATCAACTTTAATAATATACAAGACAGCATCAGTCAAAAGGTTTGGATACAACTATGTGAAAATATGTATTCCATAACCTCAAGAAGACTTTAGGCTTGAAATATAAACAGATAAATAATTTAATATATGTTAATGATTAAGCAAGGAATTATTTGTAAAGAAATTATTTAAAACGTAAAAGAAATCTCTATTATAATTTATAAATATATACACAACATAAACCACCGAACCACTGACAGGTGAAGTGAATAACATTGAGTATGTCATTACTATGGCACCAGTCGAGCGGTGGCGTATATTAGACAGTAAGTGAACAGTTAGTTGCTTTTCCCTGCTTTTCACTCCAATTTAGACCTGTCCAAGTCCCACCCATCAGACATCTCTACTGTATCATGTGTCAGCTGACAACCGGGGAGGGTGAAGGCTGTCAAGTGTTTTTCCTCTGAATTCCTCCAAATTACAGGAACATGAACAGTTTGCTGATGTGTTAGAAGCAGGAAAAATGGACAAGCATAAGGATTGTTCATTGTGATGTACAGATGACTGGGACAGAGTTTATACCTACCAAAAGTGGTCCAACGAAGGACAACTGGCTCACTGGGGTGAAGGCCGGCCTTTCGAAGATGAACAAAACAAACCAAATAAAAAAAACAACAACAACAAACCAAATAAATAAGTGAGAAATGGTTCCCAAAATTATTTCAAATTATATATATAAAAAAACATGGTTTGGCATACTTTCAGTCCCACTATTTTTTAAATAATCTGTAAAATAAATATAAATAAATAAAGCAACCCCTTTTATGAGTTAGAGTGTCCAACCGTCTGACTGCTGCTGTCTACAGGTTTCTCTCAGATCCTTACGGAAATGAGTAGCAGAGTTCAAGCCTAATCAAGTAGCAGAACAAAACCGTTTCTTTACACTGAATTCACTTTAGTTTTATGCAACGAGTGCAATGTTACCCCTGCCCCCATACCCCCCTCCCTACCCCCGCATGTGTTTCCAGAAGGTTCTAGTGCATGCAGACTGAAGAAACACAAAGACTTGTATGTAAGGAGATGTATATTATATGGATGGATATCGATCTGTTCAGTCATAAGCTGTGACACTGATAAAAAAAACATTCCTATTACTGACCCTTTATTAATTTTACATTTTGACAATGTTATATCACATGATGAACATGATAACGGTACACAGTATGAACACAATCTGATTACATACGCATCCAAGCATAAGAAGCTAATCCAACACAACACAGTTGCTTTTTTTTCATTAAGAACTGAAGAACTTTGTCCTCTCAATGTAATTAGCCGGTGCTGGGGAAGTGCAAAGATCTCGGTCATCGTTTTTGCTTTGTAAAATATTCTCTGTCACTATTTTTTATAACGATGCACTCATCTTTTTCGATTTGCTGTTCTGAAAGCACCGATCCTGAGTGTATAAAATATCGTTCTTCGATTTACGGTAATGTATTTAAAAAAAAAAGCCTCATTGTGAACCTATGTGAAAAAAGTGTAATATTCTCTGTGCAAATTCACATCATGCTAAGATGTCAATCTAATTCGTCATTACTCGACTCCATGACTGCCAACTGTACAGTATATTTTCACATAATTAACTAAAAACGCTGCGTTTGTTTTTGAAGCTGTTTTTCCTTTCTGTCGTTTTTTTTCTTTGTATGAAATACCCATGCTTAATAATAACTCTGATTTAACGATTTCATATTTTTTTGTGGTTTACACATTAAATAAAATCTAATAAAGACTAAAACACTTTTTTTGTTGTACAATATTTAATATTTCAATTAAGCTTTATTTGTATAACACTTTTAACAATGAGCAATGTCCCGAAAGCTGTTTTACAGAAATATAAATTCAAGTCTAATTATACATTTACATTCACTAAAGTACCAGAAGTAGACATTTCACTGGACCTCTGGTTCATCTTCAAACGTCTCTGATGACCAAGGTGCTGGTTGAGAAGACAAGAGGAAGAAACCTTGAGAGAACTCGTCCTCATTTGGGTGAGACGGATAGTGTGATTATAAATAACCCCTTGCTATATAGAACTAGTCTGAATTTACAACCAAAAAAAAATCACTGTAGTTATAAAATGAAGGCTGATTTTGTTACATTTTGTCAATGTTTCACTGATAGACACTTGACTAAACCATACAGCTCTGTGTCTTCAGCTATGAACGGAAATTCCAACACAGACAGTTCAATTCCTGACCCATTTCAGGACAAAGCCTTTGGAAAGAAGACAACATCCCCATTCTGGACATAGAGGACATATGGGATTGAAGGTTGGGTGGAAATTCATTATTCATCAGACAGATGCTTTTATCCTTAGTGACTCGGAAAACAATCCGAGCATATGGTTCAGGGTTAAGGTTCCTTGCTAAATAGCTCTCTGTGGCTACCCTAATTTCCTGATTAAGCTTTTCAGCCTAAATGTTATCCACTGAATCTGTAACGCAATAAATAAATTAATAATAATAATAATAATAATAATAATAATAACAATTATTATTATTATTATTATTATTTTATCATCATCACCATTATTATTATTATTATTATTATTATTATTATTATACGTAATAATAATACAAATCCTCACTATACAATCACATGGAGTGAAGATACTGGTGCAAAAAAACCTTAAACTAATGAATCTCTGAATGATTAAGTGCATGTTTAATTTATTTTTATTTTTTATTATCACCCCAAATCCAGTAGCTTTAAAGACACTCCAGAATTTGTAGTTATTTGCTATGCCCTTTCCAGTTCCTCCACTAGAGGGCAGCACAATGCTTTGCTTTATCTTCTCCCTCTAAGCAATGTAACATTTCCACCCCTAGCCTGCTTTAGTCTGGCAGTGATGGAGGATGTTTTCTGCAGTCTCTCTTACCTTAATGCCCCCTCATTCCACCTTAAACACTTCTCTCAGCCGTTTTCAACCCCGAGCTGTTGTCCACTTTGAGGTTTCACTGAAGATGTCACCCTCAGGGGCCCTCAGTGAGCCTCTAACGTCTGTACCTGCAAACGTGTCAGACTTCATTAAGGCGACTGCTAGAGCACAGCAACTATCTGTCTCTCAGCTTGAAAAAAAAAAATGTCCCTCCTGGAGCTCAAAAGCTGCTGCAGGATGCAAAAACCTGGTTTTCTCATATTCCCTTCTCTCTCTGCAAGCAAAAAATAGCTTTTTGCGAGCAACCGAGTCGGCATCGAGTGCTGGGCAAAAACGAGGCGTGTTTGTTTTTCCCTTTTCCCTCCACAGGCTTTACAGAAGTCTGATGAAATTTTTACGAGGGCAAACGTTAAGTCTTATTTACACTATGAGATGATCTGTGACACTGTTAGAGAGTTGAATGATTACAGAGAGAACAGTTAATATAAACAACAAGAAATCACCGGATAAATGATGGTCCCATCCTCATGTCCTTCTGCGTTCCTGGCCGCCCCCGTTGGCCCGACTCTTCTGGTTACATCATGCCAGGATTCGTCACATGGCACGCCATGGTCCGGATAAGGCCCATCAGTGTTTTAATGGCTCAAACTGTAATGCTGGCTTGAAAATATCCTGCAGCAGAGCCTCTAAACATATGGTGGAAAATAACTGGGTATTATTCAGTGACTGTTTTTCTGTAGCAAATTCCCTATTGCCGCTTCTCCAGTCACTGATCGATAAGGATCGAGTCTACCCTTGAGATGTTTACTGTATTGATTTGGATTAAACTTGAACTTTCTGGCATTTGCACTTGGACTTGTCTTGGGGTTGGACATCTGTCTCAAGAAATATGTTCGTGTTGTTTTTTAACACAAAGTTTGATGAGAAGCCTTGACCTTGACTCGATCTTGTCACAACCCCCTTAAGACTTTGTCTTGACTTGATCTCGGCTAGTCCTGGTCTTGTCTTGCACTTGTCAATAGTCGTCTTAACTACTTATCAAGGGGGCAGCCGTGGCTTGAGGTTAGCGAAACGGTCTTGTGACCAGAATGTTGGCGGTTTGATCCCCGATACTGTCAAGACACGACTGAAGTGCCCTTGAACAAGGAAGGCACCTAACCCCCAACTGCTCCTCAGGCACTTTGGATAGGGGCTGTCCCCACTCCGGGGAAGTTTGTGTGTTCACTAGTGTGTATGTGGGTTAAATACGGCGGTCTACAGTGTGTGTATGTGGGTTAAATACGGAGGTCTACAGTGTGTGTATGTGGGTTAAATACGGAGGTCTACAGTGTGTGTATGTGGGTTAAATACGGAGGTCTACAGTATGTGTGTTTACAGTAGGTCAATCACTTCACTTTCACATTTAGACCAGACACATTTTCTCTTTACTTAGAGTGAATTCCAGTAAATGTTCATATCTTACTCGTGCTCGTGCTTGTGCTACACATTGGGGCAGGACGGGACGGGAAGGTCGCAGGTTTGATCCTCACCCAGGGCAAAACACGACTGAGGTGCCCTTGAGCAAGGCACCTAACTCCCCTAACTGCTCCCCAGGCACCGTGGTTTGGGGCTGCCCCTGGCTCCGGGCAATTGTGTTCACTGCCCCCTAGTGTTCACTGGTGTGTGTGTGTTTCACCGCACGGATGGGTTAAATGCGGAGGTCACATTTCTTTCTGTGTGCAAAACACAGTAAGGCAAAATAGTTCACTTTCTAAGAAAATGGTAAGTGCTACACCACAAAAAGACTAAGCAATGTACATACTGACTTGAGCTTGGTCTGTCTGCTCATAGCTATCAGCTGCAAAAAAATTGGGTGGAGCTTTTTCCTCACAGCGAGAAGCATATGGGTTCGATTCCCTACCTGGGTGATGAGAGTCCTTTCTTTGTTGCATGTTCTTTCTTCAGGTTTCCAAAAACATGCAGCCAGACAAATTGTTGTGCTAAAATTGTCCCTGGGTATGAGTATGTGTCTGTATGTTTGCCCTGCAGTGAACTATTGACCTGTGTTGGGTACTTCCTTTCATTCTGCTCTATAAATGCTGGGAGGCCATTTACGTGAAGAGGAAATTACATTCCTGAGCCGAGGAGGGAGCCTAGTAAACCTTTCACCATATTACTAAGCCAGTAATACATTTAGCAGTCTTTAGCATTTAGCACGGCAAGCATATTTGTCCTAAATATATTGGTCTTTATAATTGGTATTAGACCCCCAAGAGATCAACAATTAAAACAAGGTTTGGCTGCAGAAAACACTTAATTAAACCACCAGTCATAGATTAATTGTTTACTTTTCCTATTAAACCTCCAGATCTTAGTCAAGTCTGTGTTCCTAAGGCTTCGCTCTATCTTTCCAGTTTGTTAAATTTATGCTGGTTGTTATCATGTGGGAGAGACGTTGGCGTTTGGAAGCCTGTCAGACATCGCTGGCTCAGCTGGCTTCCTGGGAGGCCTGATGTAACAGGACATGTTTAATCGTCTCTCTCAGTAATTAATGTGCAATCACTGCAAGGCAAACAAATAGGAATTGATCGGCGGTGCTTAGAGAAAGATCCATGTGTGCGGGACTTCTCCCTAGCCAAGGATCATGGATTGTAAAATGTCTCTGTAGGACAAGTAAGACATAAAGAGAAGTGTATGTGCGTGCGCTTGTTCATATGTGTCCATACGTGACCTAGTGTCCCTTGAATAAAGCGAATGCTAGTTGTAGCTGACAAGGCCTGGGATATTACACGCCTCTTGAAATGCAGGTAGTGTACTAACAGGAGAAGCTGTGTGTTTTCAGTGTCTCGTGGGACGTGGACATTTGCATTTAATAAGGCTTTGTGGGTTCTTTGTTTTTCTCACTTCAGAGATTCCTCAGGATGGTGGAAGCTCATTTGCTGCCATTTGAGGTTTACTCACTTTTCAGAAGTGAGCCATTTCTGTTATAATTTATTCAGTCTTCCAGTTATTAGCATTAGACGTGTGTGTCCGTGCCAGCGGGCACCGGTGACACTCTCGTTGCACCTGTGAAAGAATTAAAATTCAGGATTTTTAGAGTACTTTAATAAACAAAATCCAAACACTGGAGCCGGATCAAAGTGACATTATCATGACTGTAATCACCCAAGCACATGTAATCGCATGCAAATGTATGGAAATAATCATGGGTTCTGGAAATGAAATACATATGCATGTATGCAATTGAGCCAGCTGCCTGAATGCATTTTAGCAGCCTCCCGGTATCCAAACATTTATAGTCCAATCTTGTAGAGTCATTAACCATCTGACAACTGGTTGGTTAAAAGTCTGAGAACTGGCCATGATAGCATTCTGTCATATGTTCACATTAATAAATATATTCATTTATTCAACACTAATATCCATCCAACATAATATATTGTTTACCACCAGATTGTATTACAGATCTATATTCCTTTGAATACTATAATACTGTACACTATGGGTCAATGATATGACCTTGTGTGTGAGTGTGTGTGTGTGTGTGTGTGTGTGTGTTATTTTCCTTTAAAAAATTCATGGTGTATTACTTTGGTCTAGAAAACCTATTTAGTATGAATACATTTTCAGCCCATTCTGATAATGTATATTCTTTTATGTTTTGGCATCTTAAACCCCCAAAATGTCAGGTGGCACGACCGGTCATGTGAGCATGGCTACTCTTAAAAATTAAAAAGGCAGAAATTGACATTTAAAGATTTTATTCTGACTGCAGCATTGGTGCTGCATATAAACAGTATCTGATTAAAAAAAGGAGCTGATTAGATCTATGTATGTATCGCTAAATTGCTCAAAGTCTGTGTGATTTCATCACAGGGAACAGTTAATATCTAGCAGATTTCGTTCAACATAGCTCTGTATAAAACATGATCTTTGTAGGAAAATACCCAAGGCAAGATTAAACACTAAATAAACATTACTGTATTGTTTTGGGGAACATATATGTATAATTCCCTAAAGCCTAGGTATCAAATTATGTTACAGGCAGAAAAAAATATATTATCAAAACTGAACATTTTTTATTTCTGAATTAAGTTTGCTTTCTTAGGTAGGTTTCTTATGTTGCCTGTTTCTGCAAGATTTGACCCATGCCTATGAAATCCCATTTTTGGATTAAGTCTAATAAAACGACTTTACTTAACTGCATTTGGCCACAGGGTCATAGTCAAGTGCCGGGCTGCGTCCGAAATGACACACTCCCATACAAGTTAGTATGCAAATCTAGTATGCGACACGAATGTAGTGCGTCCAAATACCTAATATGTATCATGTAGTATGTGAAAGGTTCTCGGATGTCCTACTAAGTTGGGAGAGATTTTCCAGTATGCTCCGCCAGCACATTATCCGAGTCTGACATATCCCATAATGCACTGCTAGCGAACTGAGAGCCCAGTTTATTTGTAAACGAGACGGAGAGAGTTTATCATTATCAGTGTAGGCTGAGCTGAGGTAACATTTTTAATTACAAACGAAATTTAAAGTTAATTAAACTAAATAATTGTGTGGGAACTTAACTGGTGTGACATTGTGGGTCGAAGGTTGTTGGTAAGATGACGGATCGAGTGCGTCCGAGGTGGTGTGCATACTACACGCTCCCATACTAGAATTGTATACTAGATTATTGGTTAAAGATCTGCAGAGACTGAGCGGCTAATGACTGATTGTCTAAACCTGGGTGTGGTTAATATGATAACCAGTAAATACACTTGTAGTAAACAGGTGACTACCAGAAACAGATCTGGTGTGTCTGCAGATAGGTAATAGTGTCCTGCTGAGCCTGTATACTGAATCTGCATGAATATACATTTCCATATTGTTTTCATTAAGCTCCTTCCGAGTATCTCTGCACGGAAAAGCGAGAGTTCTGATCTGAGCAGAACACGGGTATGTTGCATGATAACCAGCAGATCCACAACTTTAGATCCACAACAACAGGAAGTAAGGTAAAGTTTTAATTAAAGTGTACCTACTAGTACAGTGCCAGTGCTTTGACCCAAAAGCTGAAGCTCAGGGTGTGTAGGAGTGATCTGTCTAGGGTGTGGGATTGTAAGAAGCTTAGAAGGATGAATGTCAGGGTAATAATTAAAGACAGACAGCATGGGAAAGAGAGCGAGAGGAAATCCATGTGTCAGCAGTAGCCATGTCCCTGGCTAATTTTAAACTACAGCATCAGTATTGAAGCACCTTGTCCTAAATTCCTGTTTGAGCAAAGCAATTTACTTTTTACTGTTTTTTTTTTTTTTTTTTTTTTTTTTATAAGATCTTTAAATGGTGTTTCGAGATTTATAATATATACCTACACGCCTTCAAAAAGCTGTGATTTGTAATAACTCCCACACAGTGGATATCAGACTGCTATGTTTTTTTCCCAAAGCTCCAAAGCTGTTTAGCCTTAGCACACATTCAGTCACCTGTCAAGTATAAACCTAATGGGCCTTGACTAAAAAGTTTGTTCCAGTGCACAAATTTAAACCTGTCAATTAAGTGGAATAAAGAAAATGCTTACCTCAGCTGACTCTTTACCTCAACCACAGATGTCTTTTTCTCTCTGTAAGTGAAACTGTTGAAAGGACCAGGTAGCAGGCAATTTGTCAACGGATATCAACTCGGTTGATATTAAGCCTGCAGAATGATATCACATTTGCCTAAGAAAAATGTTTCCAAAGGATGGCTGCCAGTGTAACATTGCAGCATTCAACACTCAGTGGATCTCCTTTGTGATGGCTAATAATTTGTACCTGAAACCAAGGTATTAACAATGGATCCTTCGGTGGATCTTCTGTTGGATTAGACCACAACACCTTAGTGAGCCTTTGGTGGTCATCTCCGTGCTGCTTGTTCACTGGTTGTCTTGCCTTGGACCACTTTTCACAAGTACTAACCACTGTATACTGGGACACACCCCTACATGATCTGCTGTTTTGGAGATGATGTGACCCAATCGTTCAGCCATTACAACATGTGGTGTGATCTCTTGAGTCATGGTGCCAATTTGTTTTGGGCTGATGATGTGGCACAGATGCCATTAAGCCATGTATCACAGTAAGGTACTGTGCAGGCTGATGTGGGGTTTGTTCTCATAGCTTGGGTTGGACCCACTTGTTCGTGTAAACACATCATTGATGTGTTTTACTGTTTGGTGACCAGCCATTTATAGAATTGTGGGAATTAATGTCGTACTGAGTTGCTGCACTTTGCTGCACTTGAGGGGATCCTACACCGTACTAGTTCTTGTTCAGTGACTTTTGGCATGTCAGTATGTATACAGTATGTACACTGTATAACGCCTGTATATTCCCACCTAGTATTTAGTGTTCCTGGGGCAGACCCAGACCCTGTCAAGGATGAAACAGATAGACTTAGGATAGTTAGGCTAGAGCATCAGTTGGTAGCTGAGTGGACTTTTGATCGGGAGGTTGGTATTTCGCTGTGGGCTTGTGGTTAGAACTCGGAAAAGGTATGACATGACTGAGGTGACTTTAAGCAAGGCACCCAACCCGCAACTGCTTCCCGGGTGTGTTCATTGCCCCCTAGTGTTCACTAGTGTGTGTTTAACTGCAAATGCAGAGGACAGTCTGCCAAATGCTGTAAATGTAAAGTAACTGAGGACGACTGAATGACATTTGTTTCCTGTTATCTACATGACCCTTATAGCTAGAGTTTAAAACCGGAGACGTTAGACACCGAACCTATCCTGGCTTATTATCTACATTTAGAGTGAGAAGAAAATTATAGCTCGGATTTCTTTCTTCCTTGAATCATTCTATTAGTTTTATATTTAAATTGTAGATCTTAATTGCTAATGAAATTTCTCTCCCCTCCTACGTAGGCCTTGGCACAGGTTAATGATATTCGTGTATAGCTACAACCATCAAACCTCCCTGCTGCCCCATAATACATCTGCTCTGCTATCTTAAGCAGATCACAGCTGAAGGGCCATTTGCACAAGTAACACAAGCACTAATCTGCGCAGTGGACACCTTGTTTGGGCTGAATTAATTTTGTTTAGATTCCCTCAGAGGATCTGCTATTGAAGTCTTATCTGCTAATAAGAAACCGGCACTGTAATTACAGTTTAATGTACCTGGCAGAACTAAGATTCTGATTAAATTGTAATGAGCACAGAGGATGAAATGAAGGCTCTTTGGAAGAGGCGAGGGAGAGAAGGGGAGAGATGAGAGAAGACTTAGGGGAGGGCGAGACAGATGGAGGGAGGAGGAGAGAATCGAGCGTGCCGTTGTTGGAAGTTTCTGCAAATCAAACCGCATATCAAGCGGAAAGGAATTAATTTGGTTGACGGCCTGTTTTGTGACTTTCTCGCCTCTTTGAGGAAATTTATATTTGCACACTGTGGGACTTGCTTTTTTGTTTGCAGTTTAAAGGGGAATATGATTCATCAGATCAGATTTTGTGTCGTGGCTCCTGAGAATGAAGAAGAACAATTTTATTTGGATGTTTTTTTAAAAAGTGAATTTAGTCCCGTTCATTTGGGCTTTAAGCGCTTCTGCTTCAACTGATGTTGTTCATCTCAGTGCCCTTGTACTTTCGGATCTCACTGCCACTTTGACACCGTACATCATGACATACTTATTTCCAGACTGTCATCATTTGGTATTACTGGTTTAGCTCCATCCTGATTACCGTCCTTGCAAACAGACCTCAGTTTATATCTACTGGTCCAAATAAATCATCCACAGTTACTGTAGCACATGATGTACCTCAGGGTTCTGTCCTTGGTCACCTTCACTTTATTTATATATTTCTCCTGTGGCCCAGTTTGTTTGAAATCATTGTCTTGATTTTCACAGCTTTGCCAATCGTCTTCAAATATACCTCAGTATCACCCCCTCCTCAGCCTCTGTGCAGTCACTATGTACATGCATCACTGACCTCAGGCTATAGTTACATAAGAACAGCCTCAAACTCAAAGTTGTCAAGACTGATGTTTTATTAGCAGGCCCCAAAACACAGTAAGTGAACTTTAATATTAATGTTGATGGTGTAACTATAAACTCAGCTGAAGTTATAAGTAACTTCGGTGTTCATTTTTACTTCCACTTTTACATTTGAACCCCCAGTTTAGATTCCTCACTAAGACTGCATTCAATCATCTTTACAATAGTACACGCCTCTGCCCACCTATCTCTGACACTGATGCCAAATTGTTGGTCAAATACCTTCATATTTTCCCAGTCTTGATTACTGCAGCTCTGTTTTATAGTCTCGCTGCTACATTACTCAACTTCAGTACATTCAGTACTTAGCAGCAAGAGGCTTCACACTAATCAAGTCCACTGCACACATTCGTTCCTGTCGGATTAAATATAAAACTTCTGAATTCCAAATATCTATATGGTCTTGCCCCTTCCTACTTTAGGGGGCCTTATTCAATTGTACTGTTCCACCTCTAGACCTGAGTCTACCTATGTAAAGCATCCTTGGGATTGTAAAAAGATGTGGCAGAAAAAACTGGTTCACCAGTCTTATACTTGGTAGGTCCCTGATGGACCATGGTCTCCACATGCTTGTGGAAATATTCTGAAAGCAATAAACACCATACTTCCTGCAGAACGGTCCACAATTCGGTTGTTTGCTGAGGTGTAGGTGTAGGATTTCTGTGTTCCACAGGGTGTTGTATGGCGTCCCAGACGTGTTCGATAACACTGAAATCTGGTGATTTAGGTGTGAATGGCAAACCCCCCATAATTTGGCATGTCTAAATGTGTGTGGTGGCGCATTGTCCTGTTGAATGAGGCCAAACTCATCAAAGCTGCACATTAATGGGTGTAACTCATCACTAATCTAACTAATGGGGGTAACTTGAAAGTAACGAAAGGTTATGAACAAGCCTGAGGTCTGAAAGAATATTAAGTATAAACAGGTTGGGAGTAAGAGTCTTGGAGTAAACACAGATATCACATCTGATCAACTTCCTGCTTTGCTTCATATCCCTTTACAGCCAAACAACTAATTTTCCCATAGACCATCGTAGCCATCCAATATGGCCTCCGATCATCATGTGACTCCACTTCCTGGTTCTAGCCTGCTGGAGCGTTCAGCAACACACCTGAACTCAATCATATATTACACAGTCTATAATAAAGACTCATTTTAGTTCACTGGGGGTGGGTGAAGAAAGCTGTGTGAAGTTTTTGAAGTGGCGGCCTGACATATAAGAAAAGATTCGAGTCATCCGGAAATGGCAGGTAGGTAATGGCTTAAATACAGATCACTAAATAGAGTCCTGAGTGAGATTATAAATCATGAATGACTTAAGTGAGGTACTCTTCCGACCACTGTGAACATTTTACAAAATGTATTAGTGTGTACAACAGACAGCACTTTAATACCTATCAAGTGTCTCTTTAAGAAAACATTAAAAATCTTAGACAGGAAGCCTCTTCATTTTCATTATTGTAATATCCTTAGAAAGTATAATATTATAGACTTGGAGAGCTATCAGATGTTTTAGATGCCTGTTAAGTATTAAATGCCAATCCACCACTACAGAATTTTATACAGAGGAAAACGAACAATACGTCAACACGAGAGCGTTAACCATGGGTGACTGTAATATACAGCGACGCAGGACTAAATTTAGCCAAATGTCTATCAGAGGTGCACACAGACAAGGAACTCACTACCAGCTCATGTTAGACACTGTAACGACTACCTGACCTTCGAGAAAACTTTAAAACAGTGGTTATAAACAAACCAGTCCTGTACTCATGTGTAACCTCATGTGTAAATTGCACTCTTAGTTGATGACAGTTTATATCGACCTGTTTGACAACTGTGTTTAATACTTAATGAAAGCTGTTTATAATAGTCTCTGCGTCTGGCGACTGATTCAGGAGCGATTTTTCTATTCAAATAGTCTAGAAATTTTATATAAATTATGTTTTTGACAAGATAAAAAAACAATGTAAACAAATAAAACATTTATTTAAACCAGTACTTTTAGGTTTCTTATTGTATTAAATCATTTTATACCAAAAATAGGATTGTGCATAAAATTCTGTAACCTAAATGACCAGTATGAGGTTTGCTTAGCTGTCTGACTTTTTTTTTTTTTCTTAAATAAAAAAAAATCAATGAACAAATAATTAAAAATGTATTAGTACAAAAGTAAACATAGACTTCAGTCTACCACAGTGCATTAACCTTTAACGGAAGGTAAAATACAGACTTTAAAGTCATAGCACATTAGTCTGCTAGCAAGGGAGCTGGCTAACTAGCATGCACTACAGTGGCCTAGACTGCTCTTATCTACAGTGGCCGAGTAGGTGCAGCAAAAAAATTAAACTTGAACACATTTTAAAATCGAATTTTGAATCGATGCAGATTCGCCAGGACTAGGAATCACGATTCTTTAAAGAATTGATTTTTTTCAAGCGCCCCTAATTGTCACGTGTGATGCTGTGTTGATGCATGTCTAATTGTGTTATGGTCTCTGTCTTGGGACAACAGATGCAATTTAGCTATTGTAGCTAATTCTGGCATATTTACTATGATGGTTTTTGGTCATATGTTGATTAATGTGCATTGTCCTAATTTACTAAGTAAATAAATGGAATAAGTTAAAAGAAATTTTGTACAGATTGGAAGTAAGAGTCTTGAGTTGAGCACAGATCCGATTGTCATAGGGCCATATAAATATTGATATAGTTAATCGCGATTAATCACATTTTTTTTTATCTATGTAAATGAGTAAGGCTTTAAAGTGAAATGTTACAATTAAACTGGTGAACACATGTTATGCTAAAAGTACTTGTTAAAAACTGCTGGGACAAGAGAAAATGGTAAGTGCTACAGCATAC
>JAOVVF010000001.1:29994347-30005225 GCA_028565595.1 Duopalatinus emarginatus | reverse complement strand
TAGTGTTCACTGGTGTGTGTGTGTTTCACTGCACGGATGGGTTAAATGTGGAGGTCACATTCCTTCTGTGTGCAAAAACACAATAAGACAAGATAGTTCACTTTCTTTTCTAAAATAGATTTAAAATCAACAACATAGGCCAAAAATACAGAAAACATAAAAAAAAAATATATATAAATGTTTCCAAGTCAGTGCACCCTAACAATGACGGACAGGAGCATAAACAACACAAAATCCCACAGGCAAAGCCAGAATTTATGGCATCGCCGACTTTCAGAAACCATTTGCAGAAGCCAAGGCCAGGGCTGCAAAGACTTACAGCTTCATGTCCGCTTGACAAAAGCACTGTATTATACAGTAGGTGCTGGCGAAATGTAAGCAAACTTTTTTTAATCGATTTTTATAAAAATTCTGTGTCAATACGTGCAAACGGAGTCAGATTTACCAAATGAAGTGCTCTTCGTATCAAATGTCTCCCATAGCCTCCCAAATCACCAGACTGAAATGTCACTGACTGAACTTTCAGAGGAAAAAAAAAAATACCCGAGCTCAGACTGCAAAGTAGATTGCCTCCTTCATCTTTAAAAAAAACCCTGCTTTTTCTTCTTCCAATCCAATATCATGGCCGACCCTGCAGTCTGACCCCAGCTTCCTAACAAGCTGCCAGATCTTAAAAAAAGGATTTCAGTGTGGTGTAAATGTATAAGTGACAGATAAAGGTCTGTAATGTCTGACGACACACCGTCGGCTTCTGACTCGAGTCAAAGTAAAGAAATAAAAAATTCCGGTCAAGTTTACAGCCTCAGATGAACTGAATTTACATGCATTTACTATACAAAACACACAGTTTGTCCGTGTTTGGATTTTCACCTATGTCAAGTCAAGTAGTTTTGATTGTCATTTCAACCATAAACAGTGTTGTACAGTACATAGTGAAACGAAACAACGTTCCTCCAGAACCAAGGTGCGACATAGAACAATAAACTACATAATAGACCGTAAAGTGCACATGTGCAGTAACATGTGCAATGATGCAAGACGATTTACAATAAATACACAAGACAATATACAATATACAAAAACGATTAGCACTAAATATAGGGAGGGGACAGTGCAGATAGCCCACTGGTAGTGGGAGCAGTATGGTGCAGCTATGCGCTTTTTTATATAGACGTAAACATTGCATTTAGCAGTAAGATTTGTCCATTTGGTATAAACCTAAGCATAGACACTGTGTTTAGCAGCAGTGTTTTCATTTTTGGTATAAATGTAAAGTGAAAGTGAACTATTTGCCTACTGTGTTTGCACACAGAGGAATGTGACCTCCGCATTTTCCCCCTTCGTGCAGTAAAACACACACACACACACACACACACCAGTGAACACTAGGGGGCAGTGAACACACTTGCCCGAAGTGGGGGGCAGCCCCAAACCACAGCACCCAGGGAGCAGTTGGGGGAGTTGGGTGCCTTGCTGAAGGGCACCTCAGTCGTGTCTTGTCTGGGCAGGGATCGAACCTGGGACCTTTTGGGTTTCCTTTGTTTTGTATTTTGAAGGGGCGCGTGTGTGTGTGTGTGTGTGTGTGTGTGTGTGTGTGTGTGTGTGTGTGTGTGTGTGTGTTTGTGTGTGTTCAGTCCAGTCACTGAAATGTGTGCAATTTATCAGACCATACTCTGATTGTTCAGGAGTCTGATAGCTTGTGGAAAGAAACTGTTGCACAGTCAGGATGTGAGGCTCGGATGCTTCAGTACCTTTTTTGAGACGGTAGGAGGGTGAAGAATGTGTGAGGGGTGTGTGTAGTCATCCACAATGCTGGTTGCTTTACGGATGCAGCGTGTAGTGTAAATGTCTATGATGGTGAGAAGAGAGACACTAAGCCCCAAACCATGGCTCCCACACATTTTATAGTGAGCTCTAGTGTACTGTGAAAGGGGCGGGGCTATTATGAAAGAGACCACACCCACCCGGATAGAAAAAGAGACATCGGGGCCTCTTATCTGTATATATTAAAATCAAAGCAGAGTATTTCATTTCAGTAACGTTGCATCATGAGTGTTTTTTTTTCCATTTTTCTTTCGACACTACAAACCACTGAGAATGCAAACAGACCTTTAAAAAGTAAAGCATGTTGCGAGGCTCATTTTAAAAGCCGTGTGTAGGAGTGTTTTGTCTGCTTTATCTCAGTCAGGCTTGACATTTTATGGTCAGAGGGATAGCGAGTGCTTCTGTGGTATGCAAAACCATCACAAAACGTGGGAAGGATCCTCTGCAATCGACATCTGGTCCCGGCTTTCCTGCTTATTATACAGTTCGTATGGCACTTGTAGTGGGAAATATATAGGCTATGTAGCACACTGGGTTTGATACTAAATACAAAACACGAGGCCATTTTACCAGGTACTGGGTGTTCATAAAAACCTGAAATATATATATATATATATATATATATATATATATTTTTGTTTGGAATGAATGAGGACAAAAAAGCTATTGACTCCACAAGAGGAACAACTTGTTATTGCAAGTCCCATTTTTTTTCTCAGGCCGTATTGTCAAAGGACAGCTATCAGAGACTTAAATGTGTGATGGGGACCTTGCAGGAGACGATAACATTCATACGCTCACAGTGACTTATCTAAAATCGTTATTTGTGGAGGTTTAGAAAGGTCAGAACTCTATTGAAAGAAAGCAGGACTTTTTTTTAGTCTGTGTGCTGGATAAGACTGAGGATCGAGATAAAAGGATGACCATATGTGCGGTAGTATTAACGGAGAGAATTTGTGGAAATATCAAGGCTTTGTGGAAATACCATAGTTTAGATTAAAGTTATACACACACACTTACATTTAATCTTTAATTAAATCTTATAAGAAGATAAGATGAAATATGATATATATATATATATATATATATATATATAGCAGGGGTTCTTAACCTAGGGGGTCCTGATATAATCCCGGAGGGGTTATCCCGGGGTAACTCGGCAAAATGAAAAATCTAATCCAGAGTTGCCATTTCACTGTATCAGGCCGTCTTATTGACCGTCCCACTCGACTCTTTAACTCCGCTTGATTCAGATTCAAACCTATGCGTTAACAGTTTGCACGTTTGTAGAAGGTGGGAATGGAAGTGGTGAGGCCAAATGTAGTATGCAAAAACACTTGACTCAAGAAACTACTGAACTGGAAAGAATAAAGGAAATATGATAATTACTTGGATACCGTGGTTTTATGCAGACACATTGTTGGAGATGATGCACGGCTGCAGTGTGTGGTTTGCAAGGTTGGTGTGGTACAGTGGTAACATCATTGGCTCCCATGTAAGAGACCTGAGTTCGATTCCCGGTCTGGGCAGCCAGTCTGTGCTACACCAATAAGGGTCCTTGGGCAAGACTCCTAACACTACGTTGGCTGACCTGTAATACCAGTAACCTCTGGATAAGAGCGTCTGCCAAATGCCATAAATGTTAATGTTTGTGAAGAAGTATGTAGGTTTGAATGGGGGGGGTTTAACCCTAAACAGGGGGTCTCTCTGTGAAAAAGGTTAAGAACTACTGCGATGTAGGATCCCCTTTAGCCTGGTGAAGTTCAGCAAGTGGAAGATATCTGGTGGGATGTTGAGCCTGGATAGCCACCATGGTTTCTGGATGCAGGATCTCAGGTGCTCAATTCAGCTCGTGTCAGATGAAAGGCCACAACACAACAAAAGGCCATAACAGTCATCAGAATATTCACTGAATCAATTTTGGACAACTTGACATCATTGTAGGGGTACATGACGTCCATGAAGGGCTGCAAATTGTCACCAAGCTGTGAAATGTACTGGGTACTGGTCAATGACATGTTTAGGTGGACCAGTGGACCCAACCCATTCCAGGAGAACACACCTAGTCCAGTACAGAACCACCACCAGCCTGCACCATACACAAACCATGCCATCAGCCCAAAACAAGACTAAGCGATGTTACATTTACGGCATTTGGCAGACACGCTTATCCAGAGCGACTTACAATGTTACTGGTATTACAAGTAGGCCCACGTAGTGTTAGGAGTCTTGCCCAAGGACCCTAATTGGTGTAGCACAGACTGGCTGCCCAGACTGGGAATTGAACCCAGGTCTCTCACATGGGAGCCAATGATGTTACCACTGTACCACACCAACCAGTGTTAATGGATGTAATAGTTTGTTTAAGAAAAGAAAAAAGAAATAAAAAGCAATTTTAAGTGTAGTATTGTGCAGTGCAGACAGGACATGGACTCCATAAGCTCATAGAAATATTCTGTAGGCAATAAACAACTACTTTCTGCAGTTCTGAGATCTGGTGACTTAGGTGTGAACAGCTAAACCCCAAACTCAGATAAATGTTTCTCTAACCGTAATTTGCATCTCTAGACGTGTGTGGTGGTGCGTTGTCGTGTCGGAAGAGGACAAACCCATCAGAACGAATGTGGGACATGAACTCGTCAGAACGTTGCTAAATTGCCATTTTCTTTCTTTTTTTATGGCCTAGACGGCAAGACTAAATTAGCATAGTCCATTTGTTCCTCACTGAAAATAGAGTTGTTCCTGTTTACGTGTGTGTTTTGATTATACAACAGCACGACATCGGCTTGGAAAAATGCACTGCGTTCCATGTGGCTGTTACAGGAACCTTTCTCACTGTTCAGGGAGTTGTGCATTAGTCATAATCACTTTGACACAGCCTAAAGCTCATGTTACTATCTTTCTTCTTTAATTTTCATTACTTTTTTTTTTTTTAAATATATATATTTAAATTGTTCTGTATTATGTCTTAAATATACCTGTAAAGCACTTTGGAATGTCTGTGTATGAAAGGTGATATACAAATAAATTTGCCTTGCCTTGCCTATTATTAAATATTTTTTACACGTTACAGGTGGAGGAAAAAAATAAATTAATCTGGAATAATTTGCACAGTGTTGGGTAACGTGCTTACGTGGGGGTAGTAAGATTTGAGCCCATAACTCTCTCTCAGTTTGTTTGGATCAGAATTTTAGAGGGGCAGCCATGGCTCCAGTTAGGGAACTGGTCTTGTGACCGAAAGGTTGTTGCTTCGATCCCCTAACTGAAGTGCCCTTGAGCAAGGCAGCTAACCTGCAGCTAACTGGACCCAGGCACCGTAGATAGGTGCCTACTCCTACTTTGGCCAAGTGTGTTCACCGACCCAAGTGTGTGTGTTTCATGGCATGGATGGGTTGAATACTGAGGTCAAATTCCTCTATGTCCAAGCACAGCAAATCATAGCAAATCACTTTCACTTGCACTTTCTTCATTGCCCTGGAAAATCTTTCAGAACTGTTTTGTTTTTACTAAAACTGAATAGTCTGTGCTCTCTCCAAGTCTGTGTTTGTGCTGAGTCAGAGGACATGGATTATATGATAGTGTAATAAATCGACAAGGTTACAGTCAGAAAAGTAAAGATGTGCCCAGACAGTCGCTTAGGCTTTAAACATAAAGTCTGTCTAACTATACGTTTACAGTATATACCTCTATACCTCACTCATATACTCAGCAGTTCAGATTAATTACATCACTGGCAGTCATGGGGCATGCCTTTAAGGACTGATCGCCTTTAGGAGATCCTTACAATGCTATAACTGTAACCTGGATGGCATAATACATCATGGTAAGCTAGACATCATTCTTTTATTCTGGGATTTTAAACCTTTATTTTGTCACATATACACTGAAGTGCCAAGTAACATTGGTATAGACTGTAAAAAAACAATAGGTACAGATGGGTGGTGGCTCCATAATAGTGTGGGGATTGTTTAGATGGGGACCCCTGGTACATCTACAAACATCTCAAACATTGGAGGTGTTGGGGTTGAATCAGTAACCCAGAGTCTTACTCATCGAGCCACTGCTGCCCATTAAATTCCACCAAAACCACACCACCTATGCATGTTTCTCAAATGCTGAGACTGGGTAAGACCTTGGTCATATGTTGTAGCACATTGTTAATAAGCCATTCAAATTGGCTTCAGTGCCGACATCAATAAAGCTGTCACTGGTAGAACAGACATCCGATATCAGTCCCCAAACACACTGACATTAGATATACAGTCTTCATCTAGAATAGATGAAGGTAATCCCAGGGGTTAATGCAAGCAAAATACAGAGTAAAGCTTCAGGCTACCAAAATGACCTGTGTGAAGTTCTTATACTGTCCTGCTATATACCAATAACTTGTGACTGGACACAAAATAGCCCTATGTTTATCTAATTGTTTCCTTTAATATACACCAATCAGCCATAACATCAAAAACAACAGAACACTGACAGGTGAAGTGAACAACATTGATTATAACACAGTGGCAGAAACTGTTCTTAAAGTGGTTCTGTTGGAATCAGGAAGAATGGGCAAGTGTAAGGATCTGAGTAACTTGTCGAGGGCCAGATTGTGAAGGTGGTTTTAATGTTATGGCTGAGCAGTTTATAACCAGTTCAGCTAATCATAGCAGTCTAGAATGAGCTCCTTCTTTCAAATGCTGCAAGTTTAACAACTAGGAGAGAGAGAGAGAGAGAGAGAGAGAGAGAGAGAGAGAGAGAGAGAGAGAGAGAGAAAGAAAAAAAAATAGTAGTTCCTCATAGGTTACTCAAAGAAACAAGGGGCTCCTCCAAGAACTCAAATGTTCCTCAACGCTCACAGAGATGCCTGGAAGAACTGAGGGATTCCTCAGTATAAAATCTGGCTCATCAAAGAACCTCTGTTTCAGACTGAGGAACCTTCAAATGTTCCTCAATGATTTTCTCCTTTTAACAGTGTATAATAATAATAATAATAATAATAATAATAATAATAATAATAATAATAATAATAATGATAATGATCCCAACTTTTCATATAGCATTATGGAGAATCTTTTTTATATTTTTATGTTTGAAACAGAATTAAATAATTAGTAATTAACTTGAGCCGAAACTAAGAATAAAAGTACATAAAATATTAAATGTTAAAAGTACATAAAATATATTAGATTAAAAATAAAAAATTTAAAACAAAATTTTGATTTTACATAATATGACAAAATACATTTCGTAAACAGTTAGTTGGATATTAATTGAATTACAAATTTACAATTTCTATCAAGGAAGCAACACTTTTTTTATTTAATTGTATTTATTTATTTATTTTTGCATACTGCATCCTCTTTGCGTTCGAGTACACTGTTTTTTTTTGTTTTTTTTTTCTCCAGAAGGAGTTTGTTGATGACTTATTTACAGGCTTAAAGCAATGAATTAAAGCACTGGTTCAACTTTACAGACTGTGAAATCACTTTTGACTGTAAGCGAAGTGCGAGCGTTAATCTGAGGAAAACACTCCTCTGTGAGTAATCTTGGAGACATGTAACACCTCTAAATTCTCACGCTTCAGTCAACAAAACACTATTTATTCTTCCACAAGATGTTCTAAACATATCTGATTAAATCCCAGGATTTTACTGTGATACTGAATACACAACAGTTCCTCTGTGACATTTCCACTGAAGGTGTATAGTGATTATGGGAAGGTGATGTAATGAGACTGTGATACTGATTTAAGTGGCTGTACTCTGTAAGCTTTCGACAGGTTTAATGCGGATTTGTGGAGGGCACCGTGTCCGTTGTGCGACTGATGAAATAATGATGTCATGTGTCTGCGCCCATGAGATCGTCGTGAAAATGAACGAAGCAGCAGTTACTCAGAATTAGACTCGTTAAATCATCGCTGTATTATCAGACCTCAGTCCTGATTCCTTTAGTTCTTTTTGTCTGTCATCAATCAGGCAAGCCAAGGCTGGAAGTCTACGAAGAAAATTATTTTGTAGAGTTAATAAAGTTCCTGATGGTTGAGACTCTCATTATCAGCACTGGCAAACTGCATTTGAACCAAAGGTTGACCATTTTATATATATATATAAAAAAAAAATGTTCATATGACCCACATGAGGCACAGGCTTGGGGTTATAGAACCCACTTTGGGACCAGAAGGTCACTGGTTCGAGCCCTGCGACAACCAAGACTCAACTGAATTGCCCATGAGCAAGGCTCCCAAACCCCAACTACTCTCTGGGTGCTACAGATAAAGGGGCTGCCCACCAGTCTGGGCATGTGTTCTCACTGCCCCCTACTGTTCACTAGTATGCATGTGTGTGGTCCACTGCATGGATGGGTTAAATGTGGAGCTGAATTCCAGTGCACAGCGATCAATACAGTCCCTGTCCCAAAGCATATCTGGGCCACTTCCACCATGGTAATTGCCCAGTTGTACATGTGGTTGATTTGTGGGTCATTTCTGGCAATAGCGGAGATGTGTCCCTTTTTAACTGGCTGAGATCCGGCATCCGCATCTGGCCCTTTCTTACATGATATAAGCACAGCATATCATATCTGCTATCCGGATAGGTTCTGAATAACCACACACACACGTTTGCATCAGTATTTGTGTGAGGTCTCTTTACAGATCAATGTAGCTAATTAATGTAATGGCTGACCCTAATATAATCTCAGTAATGAAATGTAAATGTTTGGCTCTTTTTTTTTTTTTTTTAACTTAAAGCAGACAAACAAACAAACACCTTTTTGTAGGGACCAGCAAAATGTCCCCACAATGTCAAAAATATCAGACATTGTAAGGACATATAAAAAACCTGTACACACACACACACACACACACACACACACAGTAAAATATTTATCATGACACATTAAATTACACTTGAATGTCTTATTAATTAATAAATTAGTTAGTTATTAGTTTACTTTATTTATTTATTTAAAAAATAACAGGACAACAGGGTAACAAACACAAACATATTCTCATTATCTTTTTCTCTATTTTTTATCTTAGCAA
Organism: Duopalatinus emarginatus; assembly: GCA_028565595.1. Classification (NCBI taxonomy): domain Eukaryota; kingdom Metazoa; phylum Chordata; class Actinopteri; order Siluriformes; family Pimelodidae; genus Duopalatinus; species Duopalatinus emarginatus. Next base: position 29,996,368 of record JAOVVF010000001.1, on the reverse strand, counting down.
ATGTTTTTTCCCATAAGATCGATTTCAGAAATATTCCGAACTGAATAATGCTTAATTTATTTTAGACGATAAAATATTGACTTCATTGTTTTTACATCTCACACAAACACTAGAAATCCAATAGCCATTCATCCAAATGAACAAAATGCCCACCGCAGCACATTTCGGGATAAACAGAGTCCCTGCAGTTCAATTAGGAAGTAGAAGTAAAATATTCGGCTTTGGTTAATCTGTTTCTGTGAAATCTGATTCTGTTTTCAGAAATTGTACGATACCAACAGGATCAGTGTTTACAGAAACTCAGGGCCTCATTTATCAAGCAGGATATGAAACAGTTGGAAATTGTTCATAATGAGGGTTACACACACTACCCATAGCTTACACTGTACATTTTATATACTGTATATAATTATATACCACATCTCAGTAGGTCAGTGCCCTGATGACTCCTAGTTTGTGCTCCAATGGATGATGAGAGTCAAATAAATACTGATCCTGTGTTTGTTCATAGTACATGTCGATTTCCAATTGTCCCCCTATATCTCCAATATAACAGGCTAACCTGTCATTTTGTCCTCCTCCCTGGTGATGTGAAACTTGTGGTACTTCCTGTGATTTAATTTTAACCCAGGTGACGTCCACTTATCTGAACTGTCTGAACAGGACCTCTTTTCCAGAAGCAGCCGTGGCCTTGTGGTTAGGAAGTCGGTCTTGTGACGGGGAGGTCCTGGGTTTAATCCCCACATAGGGGACGAGCAAGGCACCTAAATTCCCCAACTACTCCCTGGGCACCGTGGTTTGGGGCTGCCCCCCGCGCCGGACAAATGTATTAGTGTTCACTGGTGTGTGTGGTTCACTGCATGAATGGGTTAAATGAGGAGGTCACACATTCCTCTTTGTGTAAACACTCTTGGCAAATAGTTTATTTTCACTTTCACTTCACTTCACTTTCTACATGTACAGGTTGGCAGTGCTAGGTGAAACTGGGGAACCCATTGCACACCCATTTTTTTCTGTGTGTAGTACTGACACTTGTTTGTCTATGTGGACTGAGGACACAGTTCCAGGAGAAGAAAGACAATTGATGGTCATGGTAATTTGCTTGTAAAACTGATCGCCAGTTCAATATAACGTTGGGGACAGCCGTGGCCTAGTGGTTAGGCAGCCAGTCTCATTACTGGAAGGTCGCAGGTTTGATCCCTGCCAAGCAAGGCATGACTGAGGTGCCCTTGAGCAAGGCACCTAACTTCCCCCAACTGCTCTGCAGGCACTGTGGTCTGGGGCTCCCCCCCTGCTTGGGGGTGTGTACACCGCCCCCTAGTGTTCACTGGTGTGTGTGTGTTTCACTTTCATCTTTCACATTGTATCAACTTACAGGACTGAGTCCCTAGTAGATGAGTAATGAAACGTTTCTTCCACCAAACCTTATGTCCAGATGAACTGGTTCCACGTTACAGAAAATTTTCTTGGCTCGGTTTGTCTTTTTATGCAACTTTACTGGAACTAAGGGGTCTAGAAACACCCTACCTAACCCCTGAAAAACAACCTCCTCCACCAAACATTACCGTTGGCACAAAGCAGTCACGCATTTAACAATCTCCTGGCATTCACTAAATCTTGACTCGTCATGCTACCGAATACGCATGCTTTACACCACTCGATTTGAGGTTAGCCATTGTGCTTAGTGTAATATAAGGCTTGCATGCAGTATACCATGAAGCTCCCAGTGTAGTTTTTGTGCTGATGTTGATGCCAGGGGAGGTGGGTATCTCTGCAGTTCTTAATTCAGCACTTTGCTGGTGACTAACACACTATGTCCCTTAGTACTCAGTAACCCTGCTCTGTAACTTGTTCTGTCTGACTCAGAAAACCACTCAAAATCATACACCAGAATTTTATGATTAAGAGGGGTGTCTGAATACTTTTGCCCATATTGTGTAGTTTATGTGGTTGGTGTGGTACAGTGGTAACATCATTGGCTCCCATGTGAGAGACCTGGGTTCGATTCCCGGTCTGGGCAG
>JAOVVF010000001.1:29940929-29953143 GCA_028565595.1 Duopalatinus emarginatus | reverse complement strand
GTTTGAGATGGTGGGCAGCCATCCATGAGGCAATGTCTGCTAGACATGCTGAGATCCGAGCAGAAACCTGTGTATCAAAGGGAGGAAAGGAGAGGATGAGTTGGGTGTCATCAGCATAGCGGTGGTAGGAGAAGCCGTGAGAGGTGATGACATTTCCCAGAGAGCGGGTGTAAAGAGAGAACAGAAGACTGTTCCTTAGTGTGTGTGTACTAGTGCATGTAATTCACTCTGGGTGTGTAAGCACAGTGGTCAATGAGTGGTTCACTTTTACTTTAAACTGATTTCCTCCTCCTGCTTTCATGCAAGATCTTAAAAAGACCTTTTTCATAGCAGTACCTCAGACCAGCTCTTTTCTTAGTTACCAGTGCTACCTTTAAAGCCCCTGAACTTTTTAACTTAAATGAATTCATCATGAAATGTTCAGGAGAAGATTCGGACGATTTTAAGTGCCGGATTATCAGATTCAGGGGCTTCACTGGAATGACTTAGACAAAGTGTTGGATTATCAGATTGAGAGTCAGATTATTAGATTCAGGAACTCTTCCACTGGAATGACCGTCCATGTCTCAGATTACTCACACATGAGCTGTATATTTCTATTAAGTGTGCACAGTGAGGATGTTATACTCAAATTGAACGTATCATAATTCTGAGCTCAGGCATACCGACAAACATAAGCACCGTTAAGAGAGTTGGGTGATTTTTGCAGTTTTTTTTTTACCACATCAGACTCCGTTTCCCAGAATCCCAGGCAGCCATCCAATATGGCTGCTCCCAGCAACACACTTCCAGATCACACTTGCTCACAGTCACCTGAATTTTGAGTTTCCCTGTTCACTGTATTTTGTACCTGTTTTTTTGTTACACTATCCATCTATCCATCCATCCATCCATCCATCTAGCCATCCATTCATCATTTCCAGGGGCGGGGTTACAGGAGCAAGCAGCAGATTTCAAAGTTTAGAGAACTGAAGAGTACTGTGGTATAATCTCTCTCTCTCTCTCTCTCTCTCTCTCTCTCTCTCTCTCTCTTTGTGTGTGTGTGTGTTTGGATGTGCTGATTTTCTGAACATGGCCCTGTCACAATTGTACATGTATCAGACAGAAACTTTTCTGCTTCATGACATGCAGCAAGACAGATGTGCTCATCTTCCTCGGCACAGGGCAAGAAAGAATATGACACTGTCAGTCAGCTAGTAGTAAAAAAACAAAACAAAAAAAACTATAATGTCACCCGGTCAATTATCACATGAAAAAAAGGTAGAATCGAAGACCTCACTGGACCTCAGTGGTACAGAATATGAAGAAACTGCAGCAACAGACAAGCTCCAGTATGTAGCAATAGCAAAGAAAGAACAACATGGAGGAAAAAATACCCAAATGGTGGAAATTTAGAACTTTGGAGAAGCATAATAATGAGATAAGTTCTCAGATTCCGATATTATGAAGCCCATAATTCGTTATAGTTATATAAATAATACGAAACAGAGCTAGTCAGGGTGTAGCATTATGCTAACGCTACCTTTCTGAATCTTGACGTGAAATGTTCATGAGGGCTCTTTGTGACGATGACCTTTATCTTTAGTCTGCATTATCTTCAGTTTTTCCTTTTATTTGTCTAAAATAAGCACCAAATGGCTTTGACCTTTTCATTATCGATGCTCTTCATAATCAACGCATCCCCCACTGTGGGACTAAATGACTTCTCATTTCCTAGCCATGTCAGTCAAGCGAGCGAAAGAAAAGTGTGCCTGCAGGCTCCAGCTAATTAATAAAGCCTATACTGTATGTGGGGTGCATTTGCTACGCTAGGAATATGCATATAGACCAAGTCTGCACAATAGACTAATCCTTAATGCCAACAATGCCACGCTGAGGTGTACCTGCTGTGTTGGGATCATCTACAAGAGCTTTTTTCACCTGGTGTTTAAATTGTAGTTCTGCCTTAAGCATGAATTAGAAAGTCTCGACTCGGCACAGTAACCACCTTGTCGCTGTTTGTGACACTGACCCAAACACACTCTGTGTTCTTGGACACACAGTCGGAAAGAAACGGTTCTGAACATTGCTTAAAATGCATTTCTTACAAAAGTGTCCTTGGGTGCAGTGACGGCTGGTGAAAAATGTTTACTGTCACTTTCACTGTCAGTTTCAACAACCATACCAATGCAATTTACCACAAACTGCAGTACAGCAATATTTATTAAAATGATCATAAATTGCAGCTCTAATGTGTTCAGATAGATGATCCAGTATTAAGCTTTACATTACATTGGGGCAGCTGTAGACTTTGTGGTTAAAGAACCAGCACTGGGACCAGAAGGTCCCCGGGTTCGATCCCCACAACCATGACATCTAATCTCCAACTGCTCCCCAGGTGCTGTACTGGGCACGTTTGCTAATTGCCCCTAATGTGTGTTCACCAGTGTGTATGTGTGTGTTTTACTGCACAGATGGTTCAGATGCGGAGGTCTATTCCACGTATATTCCACAATTTTAGGAATTTTTAGAGTGCTGTATATTGCTAGATCATACTCTCTCTCTCTCTCTCTCTCTCTCTCTGTTTGTGTGTGTGTGTGTGTGTGTGTGAGCACATCCAGTTAGTCAAGCCTTTCTGCTGTACCAATTATGGGAGAAGCCTCAAATGTATGTTTAACCTTTTACACTAGCCTTTCGCGGGATTGTTTGTCAGGTGTATCTGGACCGAACTCTTTGACCTGTCGTTTTTTTTTCCCTGTCTGCAATCACCCTGATTTTACATTTCTCACCTGTGATCCAATTCAATCCTGACCCCTAGTTATAGACTCGGCCAAAAATGAATGCGACGTAAATAAATGTTGTGACATCGCATATGGTTGTTGAAATTAATATCATAGAAAATGCACCGGAATTGAAGCTACAGGCATCCAACAACATATTATTGTGTGCACTGTTTTTTTTTTTCCCCAGGCAGTGCACACACACACACACACACATACACTGATAGGCCATAACATTAACACCACCTGCCAAAACTGCCACCAAAACAGCTCTGTCAAGGCATCTGAGCGCTGTAGTATGGGGGCAGCCATGGCCTAGTATTTAGGGAACTGGTCTTGTGACCGGAAGGTCCCGGGTTTGATTCCTGCACAGGGCATGACACAACTGGGGTGCCCTTGAGCAGGGCACCTAACTCCCCCAACAGCTCCCCGGGCGCTGTGGGACCGAGACATTAGCATCATTCTGTAGATCATGTTTGTATATCATTTTGTAGATCATCTGTGGGATCAGACCAGACGTTCTGGCCTCCACATAGGGTGTCCATAACCCAGTTGCCAGTTCACCAGTTCTCCTTCTATGGAACCACTTTTAGCAGGTACGTACTTGGATGCACCCCAAAAACATCTACTGTTTCGGAGATGATCTAACCCGGTCTTCCAATCTTAGCCATCATATTTATTCATTGATGAAGTGAATGACATTGATTATCTCATTACGTTCGAGGGTTGGGATGTATTACACAGCAAAGGAACAGTCAGTTCTGGAAGCAGATGTGTCAGAGGCAAGAAAAATGCGTAATTGGAAATATCCCAAATATCTCCAAAACAGCAGGTCTGTTGAAATGTTCCCAGTATGCAGAGGTTAGTACTTAGTTAGTAAAGGCTAGTGCTTGGTCATCAGGTCAGGTGCCACAAAAGATCCGCAGAAGGACTTGTGGCTAACATCCTTACTGCCAAATATTACAGCACACCTTCAGAGGTCTTGTGGAGTCCTTGCCTCTGCGGCTCAGAGCTGTTTTGGCAGCCGGAGTTAATGTATATATTCCAGAATAGTCCTTCTCCAATTATGAGTGAAATTCTGGGATGGAAAGCTGATACTGGGACAGATGGTCCTGAGTGCTGATTTGCAGACGAGTCTTGTCTTTTCACACTGTTTAATAAAAAAAAAAGCATTCAATGTGACTGTGTGTAACAAATCAGTTAAAATAAAAAAAAGAAAAGAAAAGTTTTTAAAAAATATGTAAAATATTTAAATATATATATGGCAAAAAGATAAAGTTGTCTTTCAAACATTACTTGTTTTTATTTTTATTTATTTTCATTTTTATTTAATTTATCCCAACATTTATTTTTTAAAAACTCAAACAATTCCGGATCTGTCCAACTTTTCCAGGGGGGACAAACTAGACAGCAGGTTATATCGTTATTATTTTTGACAGTCAGGAGGAGAAATACTTTTCTCTTCCGCTGAGTCACATCAGATGAGACTCGTTTGAAACTTTGCTCTACAGCCATGCACAGCATTCTAATGATCCTTACCATGTTCACTTCTTACTCTTGCTGATAACTACAGCTCGGCTTTCCCTCGCACGTCTGCCTCTTGATCTTTTTTTATGAATAACATATATTAGATCATTAGGACCCTTGTGGGAAAATTTTTTCGATTTGGAGGTGATTCATTCTGCCACCGAAAACTCTCGCAGGCTGAGTGCCAGCCGAGGCTCAAACGTAGGAGTAGGTGTCGTCTCTTAGGCCTATTTCTGGTTTTGTAGGATGATGCTAGATACAGTCTGAGTTGAGTTTAAAGACAAGAAATCCAGACTCCCAGTAAAGGAAAAAAAGGCAAAAAAAACTCAGGTCAGTAAAGCTCCAAGGTCCAACAGCATTGTTATCTATGTATTAGCTCTACACATGCAAGAGCGTCTTGCTCTTATTTTTTTCGTATCATGACCTTCTGGCGAAAAAAAAAAACCTGTCTGGCAAACTACGACTCAGCCGTGCCAATGTATTATTTATAAAGTAAAGAAGTCACTAAAAAAACCCCGTGAAGGAGGAGATGACACGAAGAGAGAATGGCTATTTAACTCCACATGTCCACCTCTGTCCTGGTCTCCGGCTCCCTCAGAGTCTGCTGATGCGGCAAACCATTTACATATATATGAGAGGAGTTTCACAGCTAGGCTTTTTATAAAGTGCTTTAAGATGCTGCAGGAGTATGGATTCAGAATAGAGTCATTAAGGGCAAATGCACAAAACACCACTCGCAAGTGGATTTCTTGATTTATAGCAGGGGAAAAAAAACGTGTTCAATTTTTGTGATCAAATATTTCTCATTTTTTAAAGTCTCTACAAGATCGCACAGACATTTTCCGTCGCCTGTTTAATATTTCGTCCATCAGGTGTGTATCTGCATCAGATAATCCTACTGTATTTGTGTTTAGACCTCTAAATGAAGGTCATCGTATGGGGCATGTTCACCCAATCTAATGGCTCTGAGGTCACATTGGAACACTGGGACATCAGCTTATAATGTTCGATGTGTTAGTGATGAAGTGTCTATATTGGCCAGCTCTTCATGTTCTTCATGTGCTTGTGTGGGTTTCGTCTCACAGTCTAGAGACATGCAGTCAGGTGAACTGAAGATATTAAATTGTCCCCAGGTGTGAGTGTGTATGTGTCTGTGAGACTGCCCAGTGATGGACTGGTGACCTGACCAGCCTTTCACCCAATCAGCTCTGGAATAAACTCCAGAACCCCCGCCAGGATGAGTGAGTTTATATTAATGTGCTTATTTTAATATGTTTCTATAGTAACAACTAACATTGCTTTATTGAGGTTCATTGTCTGTATGCCTGTTTGTATATATACAAAGTATAAAGATACAAAATATATAATATAATTTATCAAAGATAGATAAAAGTCCCTCATCCACTGCACAAACAGAGTACGTACTTTATATATTATCTTATCTCTTACATATTTTACTACACTGAACAAAAATATAAACACAACACTTTTGTTTTTGCTCTCATTTTTCATGAGCTGAACTCAAAGATCTGAGACTTTTTCTCTCAAATATTGTTCACAAATTTGTTGTGAGTGGCTCATGGTGGCCTTGGATCTCGTCACGGTATCTCTCTGCATTCAAAATGCCATCAATAAAATGCACCTGTGTTCTTTGTCCATTATGCCCATGCCCATACCATAACCCCACCGCCACCATGGGCCAGTTGACTCACAAGGTTGATGTTCACAATAAGGCCCTCTGGTGGACATTCCTGCAGTCAGAATGCCAATTGCACGCTCTGTCAAAACTTGTGACATCTGTGACATTGTGCTGTGATAAAACTGCACATTTTAGAGTGATCTTTTATTGTGTCCAACCTGAGACACATCTGTGCAATAATCTTGCTGAATAATCAGTATCTTGACCTGCCACACCTGTGAGATGGATGGATTTTGTCGACAAAGGAGAAGTGCTCACTAACACAGATTTAGACAAATTTGTGAACAGTATTTGAGAGAAAAAGGTATTTTGGGTACATAGAAAACGTCTTAGATCTTTGAGTTCAGCTCATGATAAATGGAAGCAAAAACAAAAGTGTTGTGTTTATATTTTTGTATTTGTATTTGTCAGTATATATAAAGGTGAGTCCAAGAATTTCATTATTGACAATAATATCTGCATTATTATCTAGTATGGACAACAACCTAAACAAACCCAATTTTAGGACTTCTAGTTTCAGTGCTTTGTAACAGTCAGATGAAAAACTTGAACTTTAGGAAAGTATTCACGATGGACGGATGGGGGGAGGTAGGGGGTGTACACAGAGACCTGTAAGGTTAATATCACTTTTCTTTACATTTTGTCTAACAGATAGACAGATAGATATGTACAACTTTATCAGTCCTGACTTGAATTGTAGTGTTACAGCAGCAGGGAGCATAGAACTGTACACATCACCAACATACACTACTTGGCATCCTATTATTATTTTTTTGTACACATTTGCTTAACAATATCGATTTGATAATTTCTGCATTACTGGGTCAGTACAAAAACATTTTTATTATCTAACATAACATTACCAGAAAAATAAATTATGTTGCAAAAAAGTGTTTTTTCATGTCACAAATTGAAAGCAAGATATTAAATAGCAAAAAATAATAAAAATACAGTACAAACTTTACCTTGATTTACTACCAAGTAAAATGATCATAGTCACACCTAATACTGACTTTCTTTATTTTATTACTGTTTGCTGCACACAGTGGGATTTTTTCTTCAAGTAGTAAAGAAATAGAAATAGTAAAAACATAGTTATGACTGGAGGCACTGAGACTCTACTATATGTAAATATCCAGTAAATACAATAAGAATGGAATGGGAAAATAAGGTACTAGAAAAACAAATATGGTGTCAGTTAGAGGATAAACAACATTACAGAGAGAGTCACAGTGAGTTATAACAGAACAAACATCTTGTTTAGAAACATTACGACATTAACTGTGAGTGAACAGTAATGGTCAGTAAGTGGCGGCCATGCTGTTGGAGTAAGAGTGAACCACTCATTGACCACTGTGCCTGTACACACAGAGGAATTTGACCTCCTCGTTTAACCCAACCATATAGTAAAACCCATGCGGCAGCCATGGTGTATGGGTTGGGGAATCGGTCTCGTGACCAGAAGGTCCCGGGTTTGATCCCCACACAGGGCAAGACATGGCTGAAGTGCAATGGTTTGGGGCTGCCCCTCCCACCCTCCCACCCCCCTACCCTGGGCAAGTGTGTTCACTGGTGTGTGTGTTTCACAGCATGTATGGGCAAATAGTTCACTTTATTTTATATAAAACACACACACTAGTGAATTCGCATGACGCTTGTCTGAGCAGTGGGCAACCCTATCTATGGCGCCAGGGGAGCAGTCGGGGGTTAGGTGCCTCGCTCAAGAGCACTTCGGTCATGTCTTGTCGGTAAGGGGGGGATCGAACCAAGGACCTTCTGGCCACAAGGTTGGTTCTTTAAACACAAGCCCATTTCTGCCCACAGAAGAAAATCATCAACATCAGGATGGAGGCATTAACACGACTTGGTCCTTGATTACTTTCCTATAACAGCATGCTCCCAAATGTTTTAGAAGCCATTTTAAATTGTGATAATTTTCTCCCACAAATCCAATGAGTTGCTTATATTTCTTTAGTTATAGTAATTCTGCCACTTCTTCAGCCACAGACCGGTCTACTTATTCAACTAAAACTTGACTCTACATTTATGATATAATTAAGCAAATGTGCTAGCGTGGCTAAATGAATTAAACGTTACAGAGATCTGGAACCATCATTCATATGCGAAATCCTAACCATGCTCCAGGCTTGGATTTATCCAGTGCAATGCTAGCATTTTTAGCTGAAACCTTTTGTAAAAGTGCTGAAAGCTACTTTAAGAAGTAATTAGCCCACTTGGCTACACTACATTGCAGAAGTATTCACTCCCCACTTCTGTTATTATCTTTTCTAATGGTTTTGACTCAGTCTGAGCGTTTAATCATTTTATTTAAATGATACGGCTTCAGATTGAAGATATAAAATATATGAATTATTATAGATAGATAGGTTGGTGTGGTACAGTGGTAACATCATTGGCTCCCATGTGAGAGACCTGGGTTTGATTCCCAGTCTGGGCAGCCAGTTGGTGCTACACCAATAAGAGTCCTTGGGCAAGACCACTAACACTACATTAGCCTACCTGTAATACCAATAACCTTGTACGTTGCTCTGGATAAGAGCATCTGCTAAATGCTCTGAATGTAAATGTAGATAGATAGATGACTTAAGTCATCAAAGAGCAAACTTCACATATTACAGTGTTACAGAGTGGACAGAGACAAGACCTCTGAAGGTATTCTGTACTATCTGGAACCAAGACATTAGCAACAGATCCTCCTGTAGCTCTTCTACAGGATCAGAATAAAACAGGCTAACCATAACACTCATGCACATCAATAAGCCCTGGGCATCCATGATCCTGTTGCTGGTTCACCAGTTGTCCATCCTTGGACCTTTTTGGCAGGTACTAACCACTGGATACCGAGAAACACCCCACAAGAGCCCACAAGTTTTGCCGATGCACTGACCCAGTCATTTAGCCATCACAGTTAGGCCCTTGTCAAAGCTGTCCAGATTCTTACACTTGCCCATTTTTCCAGCTTTAAACACCACATCAGCTTAGCAACCTGACTGTTCCCTTGCTGCCTATTACATCCCATGGAGCTTTGCTGTTTCAAGGAGATGATGCTGTTCGGAGGTGGCTGTGAGTTTATTGTGGTTGTTGTTTATTTCAAGGTGTTACCAGAGGTGGAAAGAGTACCAAAATATTCAAGTACTAGTACTGAATTTTACTTAAGTATGCATAAAATGACTAGTTTAAAAATCAAATCAAGTTAAAAGTAAATAGTAACTCATTTAAAATGCACACCAACCCATCTATCTATGTTACTTTGTTACCAGAAGGTGTGTGTGTGTGTGTGTGTGTGTGTGTGTGTGTGTGTGTGTGGGTTAGAGGGGGTTCTTGTTCTTGTGTAATGTAAACAGGTCAAGTGGATGTAAATCTCAGAATAAATCTTCTTATTAAAATAGTAAGAACAGTCATAGTACAAACCGTAAAACAAACAGTTATTTCTTCACAAAACAGAAAATACATTTTCAATGAAACAAAAACAGAAAAAGGCTCCGTCTTTCCATTTTTCATGCTCACAAGGCCATTGTAAAACTTACTATTGACCTTGCCATTCTATTGGCAAGATACAGCAGTTCCAATATGTTGTATTTCAGAGCTATATTAGCTACATTGACACAAAGACTTAAAGATTATCTAGTAAAACAGCCAGTTTTCATCTGAAATATTCGACTAAGTTAGCCTGCGGTCATGTCCTCCTCTCTAAGCGATAACTATTTAAACAAAAAGCACATTACAGCATATTGCTTTTACGCACCTCCAGTTGCCTTGACAACAGCCTTGTGAGCATAAACTTTTGTTTTTAGAAAAATGAAAAGGTGGAGCCTTTTACTGTTATTGGTTTATAGTGATTTTATTTTCTTTTTTATAAAGAAAGAAAAGAAATTTTGAAAAATGAAACATGACTTATTTCTCTGTTTCTTGTATTTGTATTTTGAAACAAAAATCAAACAACCGTTTGTTTTTCATTTTTAAATTTCTGTTTCTGAAATGAAAATCCAACGACCAAAAGCTACATGGAATTTTTTTTACTTAGTAATGGATGTAATTTAAAATATAGCGAATTACAATTCTTAACAGAGAATATGACGGGCAAAATGACGGGTTATAAAATCTACTTTAAAAAGTACAAGTACACAAAAAAACTACTTAATTACAGTAATACGAGTAAATGTAATCCGTTACTTTCCACCTACAAATCTTTATTTCACAGTTACACAGCTTTGACATTTTTTGTTTGTAAATAACTGTATTGATTTTCTTCCTTCACTTCAACATTATACGCTGTTTGTGTATCGCTATTTGTTTTGTCTCTTATACTACTACAGGATTGTCGGGGGTGGTGGAGTCTATCCCAGCAGAAAAACACCCAGGGCAGGTCACCAGTCCATCAAAGGGCACATACACAGGCACACACTCACACCTAGGGGCAATTTAGCGTCTCCAATTTATTTTACTGCACGTATTTGGAGTATAGGAGAAAACCCAGACAGACACAGAAAGATTATGCAAACTCTGGACAATCAGCCAGGGCTCTCAAACCCAGTCCCATTTTTTTTATGTGATATATAATTATCAATTTCAGTTGCCTTCTCCTGACCACCCACAGAGACCATCTAACTCACTTTACTTCACCTCCTACTGCTCTTTTTTTCTCACCCCGGTACAGAGGTTCCTGCCAGAGGCGAGCTGGGGAAACAAAAGGAGAGTGGATAGCACCCGACTTCTCTCTAGACGGGGCAGATAGACATCACTTCTGCTGCCGTTTTTCACACTGGCCCATCTGGGCAGTCAGGACCCCAAAGGCTCAGTCCAGACAGTTTGATTGGTTGTGTTTCCCCATGTGGTGCCAAAGTAAGATGTAGAGCTGAAATAAACACCAACAGCTGCCTCGTTTTTTTTCCCCATTCATTAAATATTGAAACATTGTCAAAGTCGTTGAGATGTAACTCCCAATAAATTAGCGTGTTCACTGTTTTAAAAACTTTTTAGTTTCCTTTTTACGGCTCCAGGAAAACTGTTTATAAGCCATGGCATTATGTACAATACTACTGCACAATTTCCTCCATGTACTTATTAATCAGCCGGTTTTCACAGTAGACACATTTTATTGATTTAGTCTGGAGTTGGCTCCATATTTAGATCCAAAGAGACATTATTGGGACTTAATTATGCCTGACATCATGTTTATACACCCAAACATACCTCCTGCTGGATAACAGACGTGCTGCAAATGATGAAGGGCACTCAACTGTGACCTTTCTCATGCCGTGAAGAAGTGGGACAGGTTTTTTTTTTCCTTCCATTTTTAGCAGATGCAATATGAACAGAAAGGTCTGATGGAAAACAACAACAACAACCACCAGGGAGGTGTGTAGGCTAGAGAAGGGTTATGGAGGGCAGTGCAAGTGAACAGTCCTGTAATATCTGCGACTGCATTGCTTCGTGTTGCTCAGGGTTGCTCCAGTCGAAGATCTTTTTTTAGGTTTATAAAGAGAGAGAGAAAGAAACTCCAAATAATTTTAATTGCATGCATGTGAGGAGTCTGAACTGCCATTAAAAAAAAGTACATGCATATACACTGAAGTGCCAGAAAAACTGGTCCACATAAGCCTATGCAAATTACATAGGCTGGTAGGATTCCATGGGACCCCTGGTACATCTACATCTCTGCCAGGTGAACCCTATGTGTGCCTCCTTTCTGATGAGTTCCACCTGTTCATATCCATCCTGATGGGTTCTGGCCTCTTTGGATAGGACAGCGCCACCATACACATCTAGAGACGTCAAATTATGATTAAAGGAACACTCGTCTTGAGTTTGGGGTTGTGTCATTTCCACCTTAATCACCAGATCTCAATGTTACACATCTGGGATGCAATGCAACGTGCTGTGGAACACAGAAATCCTACACGTCAGAATACAACAGAATTGTGAAGCGTTCTGCAGGAAGTCTGGTGTTCATTGCAGACAGAATATTTCTGCAAGCTCGTGGAAACAATGCCCAGTGCAGGACCTGCTGAGTATTAGACTTAGAGGGCAGCCGTAGCCTAGTGGTTAGGGAACCAGTCTCGTGACCGGAAGGTCGCAGATTTGATCCCCACCCAGGGCAAGACATGACTGAGGTGCCCTTGAGCGACTCTCCTAACTGCTCCCCGGGCGCCGTGGTTTGGGGCTGCCCCCCGCTCAGGGCAAGTGTGTTCACTGCCCCCTAGTGTTC
>JAOVVF010000001.1:29918809-29933662 GCA_028565595.1 Duopalatinus emarginatus | reverse complement strand
AGCAACCATCAGGTTTCTGGGTGAATTCCTTCGTTTTTTTCATTGCAGTTAACAGAATACTATATATGGTGAGGGAATACCGTGGAATTAGACTAGAAGCTTCACTACAACTTTATTAAAAGGAAATCCTATTAATTCTAATCCCTACTGTTAGGAACTACAGTGTATATATACTAATATATTAAGATCTCCTATATGGGAAGAACTATGTGAGCTTGCGGAAATATTCTGTAGGTAATGAACACTGTACGTCCTGCAGAATGGCCCACAGTTCTGAGATGAAGGATTTCTGTGTCCTCAGCTTGCTGCATGGCATCACAGATGGAATGCCAGCTAAATAAACCCCATACCATTATGGAGCCACCACCAGTATCAGGTGGTTCTGGCACTTTAGTGCATGTTTGTGTGTGTGTGTGTGTGTGTGTGTGTATGTGTGTGTGTGTGTGTGAGTGTTGTGTATGAATGAAGTAAGTGTTCTTTTTTTTCTGAAAAGCGGGAAAAAATACACTCTTTCCCGAAACAAACTTGTCCACAAAAATAGCATATTTTCGTTTTTAATAGGATTTAAATATTTAAATGTCAAAAGTCCATTCATCACTTTTATTGGATTTGCTTGTAAAAGCATCTGCCAAAAAACTGTCAAGGAAAAAGAGCTTACAGGTGTACAATATAAAAATCTACCACAATATATAAATAAAAAATGACTGTGGGTACATAATGAGTTATTTGCGTATAAGTACTGTTCCTGGGAAACAGTACCATAGAGCCGTCTCACTGACCTATTAAACGTCCTCTTAAACATCATTTTTCTTTCGTTGCTCTGCAGTTTAAATTCCTCCAATACCAAATTTTTCAGAGATGAAAGAACACAGTGACTCTTCCCAGAAAGCCTAAAATCCCTTTTCCCACAGAATATGACGTTTCCCGATTTATCAGTCGCCTCTAGTCCTATAGTTTATCAGATACAAACTAATTTTAAATGCCCTGAATATGATTTGATTAGAGAAAAAAAACAACAACAAAGTTGAGCTCTGTATTAAAATCTGGGACAGGGGTGTCATGCCATGCAAGCAGGATTGCATTAGTGTTAAAATATTACATTTAGGCTTTTGTGTTGGTTTATTTTTTAATGTTAGTGGTCCAAAAAAACTTTGTTTTATGAACTTTATTTTGCTCTAGGAGACCTACTGTATCAAAAAAAACCCCATATACTTTGTTTTATGAAGTCATATCCACATCATGTATTATCACAATCGCTTCATCCATTTACCATCCATTTACCAGCTTCATCCATATACCAGACCAGACATATCTATAGACCCATGTGTAATGACTAATACATTGAAGTACATTGAAGTGCCAGAAAAATACCTGGTAGGTCCCCTCACAGGAGCAAACGACTGCAGAAATATAGAAATATTAAACAGACAACAAACAACATACTTCCTGCATAATGGCCCACGATTCTGTTGTATCCAAGTGTTGCATAATATGTTCAAGATCTGGTGACTTGGGTGCGATTGGCAAAACCCCAAAATGAGATTAGTGTTCCTCTAACCATAATTTGGTGTCTCTAGATATGTGTATGGTGGTGCATTGTCCTGTTAGAAGCGATCAGAATGAATGCAGGACATGAACAGGTGGAGACACGCGCCATCACTTGTCAGTGATGTTTGTAGATGTACCAGGGGTCCCATGGAATGGCAGCTAATCAAACCTCATACCATTATCGAGCCACCACCAATCTATACCATGTTTTTTTTACAGTCTGTATCCATTTCTCTGCCATTTCAATGTACATTATAGCAGCTGTAAACAGTCTGTCCTTCACCAGCCTTTTCTCATTTTTAAGTTATACAACCAGAGCATTGAAAGCAAAATGATTTGACTTTCAGTTGCCCCCGAGAGCTGCTGCTACACACCAGAAATCAGCACCTTTCCCACCTCGAATAACAAAAACACTTCAGCCGAAGTCGTTAATGCACTTTCGCAGATGCGTTGTTATTGCTGGCGACCTCGAGTTCACCCGGTATGATAATAGTTTCTTAGGAATAGATGTTCTGTTACAGCCTACTGTTTTTGTAGAGCTGAACAGTGACACGTTCATAGTTTATGACTACACGCCGGCTTTAAGTGATCAGGACGTGGTGTTTTCTTCCAAATGTCTGCTTTTACCAAAGAACAGCAAATTGCAAAATTCCTGCAAAACTCCAGAGGGATGATTTCTCTCTGCTTGGCCTCATCTTGCGCTGTTTGTAGAGCTACTGTATTTACCAAAAAATATAGTAAAACTTTAAATAAATTGCCTACTGTTTCTCCGAGCATAACTGTTACAGCTCCAGCAATAACTCAAACATCTTGCTATTAATTTATTTCGTTTGGGATAAGCGGTAAGAACTCGGCAGGTCCCCCCCCCCCAAAAGCCGAAGCTTCTGCCAGTCCCTCTAGGAGACGTGTGTGTTTACTTTGGTCGCGGCATCTCCGCGAGTGTTTGCGTGCATGCTGAGAGAGGAGCGAGAGCCAAGCGCGGTCACATGGCCATGCCAAGAGCCACAATTAAAACAAACACACTTCCTTCCCCCAGTTCCCCAGTGAGCGCCGTTATGACAGCTACTTAGAGCCCTGTGATTTTCTTTTCTCCCCCAAGGAAACGGATGGCGGCACTGCCACGCCACGTCACGAAGTTTAAAACAGGCGGACAACTCATGCACTGGGATAAAAATAAAAAGAAAGCAGGATGACAAGGATGCTCCAGACCCATCAGGTGATCAGAAGAGGAGCGAAGGATTACAAAGCAGATGTGAAGCAGTGCTAAGGGAGCGCCTATAAAATACAGAACTTCAGTCTAATACTTGGTATGTCCACCATGGGGCATGGAGTCCACAAGCTTGCAGAAATATTCTGTATGCAGCAAATGCCAAACTTCCTCCAGAATGCTTCACAGTTCTATTAGGTTTAGGATTTCTGTGTTCCACAGCGTGTTGCATGGCATCCCAGATGTCTTCAGTAATGTTGAGATTTGGTGGAAAAGCCAAAGCCCAAAACTCATCTGAGTGTTCCTCTAACCATAATTTGGTGTCTCTAGATGTGTGTTGTGGTGCATTGTCCTGTCTGAACAGGCCAAACCCATCAGAATGAATACAGGAACATGAACACATAGCGTTCACCTGTCAGAGACGTTTGTACAGCAGTTACTTTCAGATAAAAATAATTGTTGTACAAGTGTAATTATTTGAGTTTGTTAGTAACAGTTTAACAGGGGAGATGTTAGCTGGCATGCTAGCAAGTTTTGTCACCTTAGCCCATGCCCTGAGGCTAACTCTGTTAGCTTAGTTAGCGAGTCGCGTCTCAGTAATCTACCGTCTAATGTTTAATGTTTCAGTTAGAATCCTCTCTGCATAGGCAGGGGCAGGAAGACCGCTCACCAGGTTTCGAGACAGACCCTCTGGCTGTTCCACAGGAAGCATCTGTAAAATACACAATTAATTTTCAATAAAAATTCCTTTTTTAAATAAAATAACATTCTTTCATTTTTAATAGGATATAAACCTTTAAATAGCGGAAGTCACATCGTCACTTTTATTGGATTTGCTTGTAAAAGTTGCTTGTGAAAGCATCTGCCAAAAACATGCTTTTCCAAAAACCTTTTCAATTTTTTTTAGAACTCGGAGGACATTAACAGGGTAGAAATATGAACTCGGATCATGGCTTTTATTGGATTCGCTTGTAACTGTTGCTTGTAAAAAATTTCAGGAACTCAAGGCACACCTCAGGTGAATATCGACCCGATTCTGACCCGGGCAAATAACCAATGTACACACTGGATTTGCTTTTTGATTAAAGAAAGAAAGTGAACTATTTGCCAACTGTGCTTGCACACAGAGGAATGTGACCTCCGCATTTAACCTATCCATGCAGTGAAACACACACACACACCAGTGAACACTAGGGGGCAGTGTACATACTTGCCTGGAGCTGGGGGGTGCAGCCCCAAACCACAGCGCCCTGGGAGCAGTTGGGGGAGTTAGGTGCCTTGCTCAAGGGTACCTTGCTCGTGACCTTCCAGTCGCAAGACCAGTTCCTTAACCACTAGGACACGGCTGCTTTTTCTTTAATTAATGGATGGATGGATGGATGGATGGATGGATGGATGGATTGAACTTTATTGTCATTGCTCAGTACAAAGAGATGCAGTTAGCATCTACCAGAAGTGCAAACAGTAGCAATGTGCAAATATAAAAACTGTGCAAATGAAAAACTGTGCAAATATGAAAAAAAAAACCAATATCAGAATGTAACTGTGGACAGCTGTGGAATTAAAACGGAGCATAGTGCAATAATGAGAGAATATGAAGGGTGGACAGAAAAGAGTGAAAACAGAGAAATAAAAGTTTTTCTTTTTTCTTAACAAGATTCTTTTTCAGCAGCTTCAGAATCCTGTCCTCCACTTTAAGGAAATCTGCTTTTGGCCAATAATATGTTAATATAAGATTAAAGAATTAAGATCTTAATTTATTTAGTCTTCAAAAATGTCAAATGCAGCCATATTTTTAATGTAAGCAGTTTAGGTGTTTAAAAAAAGAAGTATAAAAAAGTTACAACATTTAAAAAAATCTATAAAACAATCAACAATATTAAATACAAATATATAAACACACAAAACTATATAATTTTTTTCAAATATATTTTTGTATATACATACAATGAAATACTGCAAAAATATATCATTATAATAATAATATTATATAATATATCAGTAATATTATATAATAATCAGATGAAAAGCAGGTTTGGTATAGATGAAAACAGTGTCTCTGTTATAATGAAGGAACGATTTGTGTTCACTTGCCACCTTAAAAAGAAGCATCATTGCCAAACCAGTGATGAAACATTTCTAACCTAATGACCATGTCTGGTCCAGAATGACTCCGCCCACATCTGCCACACAGGAATCATGAAGTTCTGGAAAAATAAACAAATATACATTTCCAGAGAAAGTTGTTGTTTAATTGTCTAAAAGAGTTCTAAAGTCTCTGTAAAATATCCTTAGTTTCTGTGAGTTCCAGAGAAAGTTTGACCTTTAGAAACAACCTCAGAGTTCCTGAAAGTTTCCTGGGTTACTGAAAATATTTCCTGAGGTTCAGAGAAAATTCCTGAGTTCTGAAGAAAGAGACAGTTGCGTGCAGTAGTTTGTGAAGTATTTCTTAAGTCTCAGTAATAGTCTTTGATTCAATTATACATTTCCAGAGTTCATGAAAACAGTAATAACCAAAGGAAGTTCTTGAGTTGGATGAATGGTTCCTGAGTTCAGAGCTCCAGATACAATTCCTGAGTTCATGATAAAAACTCTATTTTCAAGTGGGAAGACGTTCCAGAAAACAAATTTGTAAAAGAAAAATAATCAGAAACTTTTCTGAAATTGTACTTTAAGTTGCTGCGTATTTTACATTTAAAGTGACATCATTTTGCATAATAGTTGCACAGTTCAGGCTACAACAGGAACTAATTCAGGAACTGTGATGCTCTCGTTCAGAACATTTCATCAGGAGTTTTCAACACAGAGCCATGTGCCACAGATTGATTCTGTAAGCTGGAGTCTCAAGTCGATGTGCTTTAAAGACATGTTGTGTAACCAGATGCTACTGTCAGGTTTCTAAGCCTCAACAAATAAAGCCTGAAGTTGGTCTCTTTCCTCAGGCTGTGGTAAACTGTGAGGTTATTGTAAGGTCAGAGGAAATGGTGGGCATTCAGAGGGCCCAGATGTCAACAGCTGCTTTTTGCTCTTCATGTCTAGAGAGTGTAAAGGAATCAGCCAAGACTGAGGCCCATGGGAAAAAGTTACATGGCTGTGCTTCCTCTCTCAGGGCAGTTTAGGGTAAAGGTCAAGAGTCTTTTCTGTGACGTAACGCAGGTGATACAGTACAGCACTATGGTACTGTTAGTGCTCCATAAAACAAGTCAAAATGTCGACTGTAGCACAAAATGTACCGCAGCGTACAATTATATTGCTGTTAAAATTATTTAAATATGAATTGTAACTTTGAAAATCTGTAAAATAATCAGTATTTGAAGTAATTGCAAGTATAATATAAAAAAAATACAATGTAAATATATATAAAAGTAAAAAAATCTATAAAAACAAAATAATATTAAACACAAATATAAAAATATAAAACAATGTATACGTTTTTAAAATATATTTATGTATTTACATAAAATAAAAAAATGCAAAAAAGATAAATGTTTTTAAAATATCTATTAAAAAGCTAAAACTGTTTCTTATATATAAAATCTGAGCACAATCTAACTTTACTGTGTCATACTTAAGTTGCACATTGAAAATTAACGTGTTATAAAATCTCAGATTGTCATATTCCTAAAGACTTTCCTGTGGTTGAATACATGTTGGAAAACTTTTATACTGGACACTGGAGACTCCTTCCAATTAAATTAACTTCAAATGGCATCATTTTTAATTGGTGAGTTAACTTGTTTGTTTGTTTGTTAGCAGCTGGGTTACAAACAAAGTTTCTTTCAATGCCAGCAAATACTGATCACCAATCACTGTTCAGCATTATTGGGCGCCAGTTGAGGGTGGATCGAGGGCGGGGCTGGATGACACTTTTAACTAGTGTAATCAAGACATAAAATGTGGTCTAAACTGGTGACTTCAGCAATAGTGAGAATGTGGGCCGTATTGTCTGATAATGTTTTCTGTACTCACATGCAAATACATTATGGGTTTTTTTTTTAGCCGTGTGCGATGCCCGCCATTTTAGACCTGGCCTCAACAAACCTGCTGAGACGAAGTATTTTGCAGTAAAAAAGTAAAGTTTAAAACAATGTGATTGAACAGTGGTGCCACTGCATTTAACCAATCCATGTGGTGAAACACACAATAGTGTTTGCACTAGTGTAAACTTGCAAACGCGTTTTCAGCTTCATGCAACGCTCGCTGACTTTGTTTTGCAGGAAGTACGCTGAAACCTTACTTCAAAGTTAAAGAGTCTATATTAGTATGGAGATTATTATAAAGTAAACTTGTCTTACAAACGGCACTAAATAATTTAACTTTAATTTAAATAATTTAATTTTAACTAATCAGAATTAGCTAACTGCATTCATTTTAGCTGGCAGCGCAAGCTAGCGGTATTGATGTTATCCAATAGTACACGCTAACCCTAGTCATATTATATTAATATTAAATGATTCAACACCATCTGATGATATCAGAATTAAGAATTTAGCAGCACTACAGAGAAACAGGACCTTAATCTTAAGTTTCTCTGTGAAATTCACACAGTTCCTATGTAAAATATCCAGATATTTATTCAAGTGTGACTTTTCAAATAAACTATTCTTGTGATTTCAGTGATTTAAGTCACTGTTCTTTTCACTGACCTTCAAAAACTTTTTTTTCTTTCCAACTTATAAACATTATAACGCTTGAACTCTCCACACTTCAGCTGCCTCAATGTTGAATTCTCAGATTAGCCTTTGTTTACTTTAGCTGATTGAATTCCAGGCTCCAGGCGTGTTAACGGTGAGGTGGTAATGTGTAGAAATTACTGTGTTGTTTATGAACGTGGTGTAAATCACAACCAAAAACACCCGTCTCCATCTAACATGCAGGAACAGGATGAAAAAATTAAACGCTAATTACCCTGCACGTGTAAATGAAGGCCTTCTGGGTTATTCAGGAATTATCTAAAAATGACTGTGTGACATTATCACGCTAAAAACATAACATAATTATCAGAGAAATTATTAATAATAGTTTTTTTTCCCTAGCTTAAAATTCTTTGTAAGCTCCTTATTGAGGAAAGTTAATGGCAGTACCATTGCTCATGTAATTAATATGACAAAGCTAATTAATCCAGCGCAGCTAGCAGCACAAGATAAATTTATTCATGTTGCCTAGCAGCACAAGCTAACTTTTTTATGTTGACCAGCAGCATAAGCTAACCGTACTTATATTAGCTGGCACCACAAGCTAACTGTATTCACATTATCAAGCAGCACAAGCTAACTGTACTCATTTCAAGCTAACAGCCCAAGCTTATTGTATTTCTATTATGTAGCAGCACAAGCTAACTGTATTCGTATTATTTAGCAGCACAAGGTGACTGCATTCATATTAGCTAGCAGCACAGGCTAATTGTAGTCATATCTAGCAGCACAAGCTAACTTTAGTATTATTGGCTAGCAGCACAAGCTACGTCTATGCATGTTATCTAGCAGCAAAGCTAACTGTAGTCATATTAGCTAATAGCACAAGATAACTATAGTTATATTATCTAAAAGCACAAGTTAACTGTATTTATATTAACAAATAGCTCAATCTAACTGCAGTCATATTAGCAAGAAGCACAAGCTAACTTTATTATTATTTGCTATCAGCAGAAGTTAACTTTATTCATATTAGCAAGCAGCACAAGCTAGTTACAGAAAGTTTGCGAGTTTGTCGTCCTTCTTTCCAGCAGTATATAAGCTGCTTTGTCTCTCTCTGTGTGTCCCAGGCGCTAACACATTCGCTGTGTTCTACTGAAGGACACAATGATCAAATCCTAACACCAGCTTCAAGGTTTATATGATTTTTTTAAGGCCTTCACTGAGCACACAGATTAGTTCCCATGTTACCAAGTCACCATGAAGGATTTCTGCCATCTTAATCTTACAGTGATTCTTATACGCACCATGTGACTGAGGGACAATGAAACATTTTGACTAAAACTGTAACCGAAAAAAAATAGAAAAGAATTAAAACATTTTTTTTTTTTAAATAAAGTGCAATAAGAAAACTCAAGTGCCAGAAACACAGCAACACCACCATTATTGCGTGCGATTGGTTGCGTCTGTCAGCGAATATATAAAGCCATAGACAGCGATGGATGCTAAATAATAGGTTTGTTTAGCTGGGATCCCTGGGACATCCACAAACGTCTCTGACAGGTGAACACCATGTGTGCCTCCTTTCTGACGACTTACACCTGTCACACCATGTCCTGCATTTATTCTGATGGGTTTGGTCTCTTCCAACAGGACATTTCAGAGAGACAAACATCTAGAGACACCAAATTACGGCTAGAGGAACACTCATCTGAGTTTGGGGTTTTACTATTACCACCTAAGATCTCAGAATTGTGAAACATTGTGCAGGAAGCATGGTGTGCCTTGTCATATTTCCGCAAGCTTGTGGAGTCCAATGGTCATTGGTTGCGTCCACCAGTGCGTATATAAAGCAACAGATATCTGTGGAAGCTTCTGCTATGAGAATGGCAAGTTATCATGATTCAATTTCAATTCGGTTTAATAGTTGGAGCTTGTGAGAAGGGTCATAGCTTTTTTGGAAGTAGAAGCAAAGTTTGGATTTTCACATGCAACCATTTCAAGAGTGTACTGTGAATATAAGAATCCTGGGAAAACCTCAAACTTGTGGGCGTAAAATGGGTCTGGTTGGATATGACCAGCATCGACTGCAGATAATTGTTTCACACGATAGGTGAAGGAATTCAGTGCTGGGGTATTAGAAAACATCAGCATAAGAACTGTTACATTCCCTCTAAGATATGGGTGGGGGTGCAAGTTATAAAGCTCGATGTGAAATGCTTTAAACAGACGATAAGTACTAAGTTTCAGTGGTTGGCAGTTGATTACAAGCTCTGCCCTTTTGAGATTATGGCTCATGTGACCATTTTACCAATGTCACATGATGCAGCTTACAATTATGATAATTTAATATCATTAATATGATAATTATATTTTTTCTGGTTGTAAACAGCCGACTTTCAAAATTTTTCCTGTTCAGCTCTGAACACCTTCTCGGCTCCAGTTTAATAATGGTATCACTTAGTTTATTACTTATTATGTAGTGGTTGTGGTACAGTGGTAACATCATTGGCTCCCATGTGAGAGACCTAGGTTCGATTCCCGATCTGGACAACCGGTCCAACACCAATAAGGGTCCTTGGGCAAGACTCCTAACACTACGTTGGCCTTTAAAACCAGTAACCTCGTAAGTCGCTCTGGATAAGTGCGTCTGCCAAATGCCGTAAATGTAAATGTAACCATGTATATCTCATTCCTGCAGATCATAGATAAAGAAGACTCTCAGTTCATGACCAACTGCCCACCTGCCGTCACAGAGAGCATTCCCCGCAGACGTACAAGGATCCAGGTGTTCTGGACTGCACCTCCTTTAGGCACCGGCTGTGTGATACTCAAGTAAGTGCTCGATTTCTGGCTTTTTGGAGCTTGTTGACCAGACCTGTATTAAACTGGAATATAAGCTGTTTATATAACACATAATACAGCACATGGTGGAAAAAAAACTGCTAATGGCCCCAAGTTTGCCAGGTGAGTTTTATTTCCCTACAGAAAGCAAATTTCCACAGATTTTTAACTTATGACAAAACTTGTAATAAAAAAGTGCAGTGTTTGGGGAACTTACTTTATATTAGTTGGTATTTTTTTTGTCACAAAGATCTTGGAGCAAACATCAGCAACAGGGACCACAGTGTTTCTTATCATAACCAGTAAAGAAATTCAACACATTAATTAAACAGGACTGTTGTGCCAGTTGTTTCGCCTTATGGGATAAAGTAAGTGAGTAATATTACATTTGAGGATACTGAAATTTTCTTGCTTGGCTTTATCTCTAAACCCTTTAAAGCAGAGACGGACCGAACATTGTTTTTTAGGTTGATACCAATCTTGTTTCTATTTCACTGACATTTCTAGTTTTACATATTTCTGCCACATTTGTATCTCCTTTGTCTTGTTTATTTTACCTACATAGTATAGTCTTAGTTTTAATTTTTAATTCTTAATTATAGTATTCGAATTCTTATCACTGCACAGGAGAAGTAGCCTGACTTATATTGTACAACCCTGTATTGGTATAATGACAATAAAGTTGTATGGAATTGAATTCATTGATCACTTTTCAGCTCGATACGATACCTTTTATATCATGTCTGATAGCTGATACTGATCAGGTGGCTGGTCCACTTTTAAAACATTGTCTAAATTGGTTAATTAACATTTATAATGAA
This sequence comes from Duopalatinus emarginatus, assembly GCA_028565595.1. Classification (NCBI taxonomy): domain Eukaryota; kingdom Metazoa; phylum Chordata; class Actinopteri; order Siluriformes; family Pimelodidae; genus Duopalatinus; species Duopalatinus emarginatus. The sequence continues at coordinate 29,922,608 of JAOVVF010000001.1, read as the reverse complement.
CATTAGTGGCTTTGACAATATAAGAAAGCGAGCCTTATTGTTGTATCACATATGATACAAAACTGACTGATAACTGACTGCTAACGTTTTCTTCAGCCGTGCACAAGCCCTGCTGTTTAACTCATTTAGTCCAAAGTTAAAGGGTCTGTCTGTCCATCTAGCGCTTTAGCTAGAATCTATGCTAACCTGCGACTGAAGGGGTCAGTAGATGGAAATACAGATTTCACAGAAGGTTCACGCAGGGGTCAAGCAATCCTTAGCTTACTTTACCTAATTGTAAATTATGGGTCATTTGGGTCATCATCTACACCACTGATAAACTCTCAGGATTGGTGAGGTTAAACATATGTTTAGGTTCCAAATCAGCTGATACTGATACTGATAGCCAATCAGTCCTTCAATCTTTATTTCTAAGTTTGTGTATATGCTTTCCCAGTAAGCTTACATTTTTATTTATTTATTTTTATTTTTTTAAGAATAGTGAATGACTGTCCTTGCATTATCCACTAGTTACAATGCTTCCCCATGTTTTTTTAAAGTGTCTTTATTAAATAAAAATAATATTTTTTTTCTCTTGATTTTTTTCTGAGCAGCTCCAGTTTAGTATTTACTTTTTATAGCTCTGTGGTTGACTGTTTCTGCCCTGCCGCAGCGTTTTTATTTATTTGTTAGTTTATTTATTTATTTATGGATAAAATGAATATATACTGGATGAAATGAACAGTAATTTCACACAAGCATATTTTGTAGTCTCCTGACGTTCATAGCCCTCATGTAGCCCTCATTACAGACTGATGGATGGTTGAAGGGAAATAGATGTGTTAGATTAGGACATTGTGCCAAGATGTGTAATCAAACTAAAGAAAGCCATCAGTGAATGCACTAAATGTAGACCCGATTAAAGTAAACGCACAATTTAACTAATTATGTGCTTTTTTTTTTTTTTTGGAAAAATAAACCCGGTCGAGTGTATGAGAGAAATCCAGTAATGACTCATTAGTCCCATTTATCCAGCAATTAGTAAAGGCAGAGGTGGAAAATCAGACGGAAATAAATCTGACCCTAAATGTGCTAGAGCTTCGTAAGGGAGTGAAAAATTAGTTTTTTGTAATTATTATTATTATTAATATTATTGTCAATAATAATAATAATAATAATGATGATGATGATGTTGATAATAATAATAATAATAATAATAATAATAATAATAATAATAATAATAATAATTGTTATTATTATTTATTTATTTCATTTTTTTTTCAGATATTACAATCATTATTAATTTAAATAAGCCTTAGCTGTCTTACTATCATTTTTAGATTATTTGTTTCTCTGACATCTCAGAGCAGTCGAATAGATTATTTTAGGAGTTGGGATAAAGTGAAGCTGACAAAATTGTGTGGGCTTAATCATCGGTTAGTCAATGTAGACATGCAAAGTGTCCGACGTGTTAAATGAGCCTAATAAAAATAAAAGTCAATAAAGTCTAACAGCATGTTGTGGAGGTAAATAATCACCATGGTGTGATTTGAGTTAAGAAGTTGATATTTTTCAGCATGACCTTTTCAGCCGAAACAGATTTTCACCATTTTAACTTTTTGACATCAGTCGTCACTTTTTTCTGTTTACTGTCACATTTATATTTACATTATTCAGTGTCTTTTTTGATATTTGTTGGCAAAGTTTGTTTGTGGTAAATGGAAATTAATTTCAGTCATTCTGGAAACAGAAATTATACAAATAATTAACAGACAAGACACAATATAGAAACAATACATTAAACTGCTGGAAAACTGATACACTAATCTAGGACTGCTGAAATACAGCAGGACATAAACGGCATGATCTGGTGACTTAGGTAAGAATGGCAAAACCCAGATTCAGACAGGTTTTCCCCTAACCATAATTTGGCATCTCTAGGCCTGGTTTGTCCTGTTGAAAGGGGCCAAACTTATCAGAATGAATGCAGGACATGAACATGTTTACTAACGTTTACCTGTCAGAGATGTTTGTAGATGTACCAGGGGTCCAGTGGAACAAAGCGCATACCATTATTAAGCTTTCATAGATGTCTGTTGCTTTTTTTTATTATGTATTTTGCATAGTCTCATGTATACCAGTTTTTCTGCCACTTCAGTGTATATAATGAACATAGAATTGACAGAAGATACACAACATACAAGCGATATACAGACAGTTCACACACAGTACACAATATACAGACAATATACAGGCAATATACATAGGATTCAGAGACAATACACAATATAAAAAAAAAAAAGATTTACAGATAATACACAGTTAATGTAATGCTGATCCGAACCTGCAATGTAATTGGCCGAGAGACGTTCCATTAGTGCTGTTATTACATGATAATGGCTCTGGGACCAAAGCTCTTCAAATATCACTCCGCCATGTACGCACATGTAACCGTAGCAACCACGCCAGCGCTTACAAGCCAAACACTGCAGCCATAAACAAACCAGCAACATCTGACAAAATTAATTATTGCGATAGTATTTTATAAATGGATGTATTAGTGTTTATTATCTGTATAATAATTATTGTGTAGTTAATGATGCTCCTCGACTGTTATAGTCTGATGTTTTATCAGCAGGTCGTCTGATAGAATGGAACCATTTTACCTCGTGGAATGCTGATAAACCATAATTTGGCATCTCTAGGCATGTTTTGTCCTGCTGAAAGAGGCCAAACCCATCAGAATGAATGCAGGACATGAACATGTCTCATAATGTTCTGTGTATTATTGTATTGTTGCTTAAATATACATACATAAATTACGCACAATATACAGACAATGTACATAGACTTCAAAGACAATACACAAAATGCATATAGTTTATACACAATAAGCAATATACATATAATATACACAGAATTCAGAGACAATACAGAAAGAATTTACACACAACATACAGACAAACTATATACATAGTTATGCATAGAATTCAGAGACAGTACACAAAAATATATAGACAATATATGCAAGCAATATCTAGACAATATGTATATAATGTATGGACAAAACACAATATGCAGACAGTATATACAGAATATACAGACAATGTTATTTTCCAGACCGCATCATGTTCGGGTAGAGTGAGGTATAGTTTTGTTGTTGTTTAAGTTATAAAGTTTGAACTTGCAGAACCCAGTGTTCCACATCTCTGTTTTTAATGCTTCTGCAGCTTCCTCCTGTAGAATCCCTTCATCCTTTCACGCTCATATTCATTCATATAGCTGTCACACAGCAAGGCGTCAGATTAAATCCTGGAGAAAAGACGTTCCTGCCAACAACATTCTGTGTGTACGCTTTCACACCACCCACCCGCTTCAGACTGCATGATCACTCTGCGTGTGTGTGTGTGTGTGTGTGTGTGTGTGTGTGTGTGTGTCAGACTAAGTCCGCGGTATTCTGTCAGACTCGCATTCCACACTTTTGACCGATTAGCAAATAAGCCAGGTAAGCCGGGCCTTAATGAAATATCTGGCACACACACACACACACACCGCAATCGCACACACACAGACACACACAATGCGAAATCTCAATAGGATGCTGAACAGCGTTGGTGATCCTGATTACAGCTTAGCACTTAGGAGGAGTGTGTGAGCGCACACTGATGCCCGGACAATGAAAATCCTCCATCATGGACATTTACATTATAAGAGCCTTGTCCTCATCTCTGCCCCCCCCTCCTCCATCACCAGGACAGCCCACACACCTTTCTCCTTTCGTCCAACCCCCCCCCCCCCCCCCCCCCCCCCCCCCCCCCCC